>QWZN01000117.1:0-127370 GCA_003693225.1 Venturia aucupariae
TATTTTTATCTTCTATCCTTAATAACTTTTTAACTATAATAGCTATAGTCTTAAAAAGTATACCATTGAATTCCTCGCGTTTTTCTGATCTAGAAAGATATATAATATGACGTCATTTTCAAACTTTTTTTTTCTAAGTCCGAGAAAATTTTTTTAGACCTTGAATTGCTTAGTTATTATAGATACTATACGTATAAAACCTATAGAATCTAGTCGGCCTTTCTTCGGCCTATCTAGAAATATAAAAAAAATATAAAAAATATAGTATACTTACTACTTCTACTACTTCTACTACTCCTACCATTCCTACTATTCCTACCTAGGTGAATCCTACTATTCCTACTATTTCTACCATTCCTACCATTCCTAGATTATTCCTAGATCATTCCTAGATCATTCCTAGTGCACTTTTCCCGACGTATACTAGACTATATCTACTTAACCGCGAAACGAGTCTATCTAATAATCGACGAGATCTACCACTTCCGTATAGATTAGAAAGCGAATAACCCTAATTAGCTTTGTCCTAAAGTAGTATTTACGAGTAAGAAACCGATTACTATTCTATTCGTAGCTATTATACTAAGGGCTAAGGTGAAGGAGTTTCCCTTACTAGGTTATACTACTATCTATACTAGTAAGTAGAGCTAGAAGGATAGAGAAGCGTTAATCTATAACTTCTAGCGCGTTAGAGAGTCGACGGCCGACAATATAACTAAAAAGCAAAGTAAAAAGGCTAATAGAGGCGATAAGATCTAGAATCTTAGAATAATAATTAGTATAGCCGGTATCGGAATTAAGATAACTATAGCCGGCTAAGCCTTCGTATTCGAACTATAATATAACGAGGCGGATAATAAATAATTCGTCGGTTATATAGTTAGGTATAGCTAGATAATAGTAGTAGTAATCTAGTTCTTCTACTATAGTAATACTATCATGAAATAGGAGATAAAGATTAGTAGCGATATATCTATTAAGTATACGGTGAACAGTAATAGAGAGGACAAGGCTAAGGCCGATAAAGCGCGTAGGATTCGTCGTCAAGCTACTATTGTAGCTACTAGAGGAGGTAATATTATTACTCTTATTAATAATTAGAATAGTAGGGAAGATTTTAACCAAATGGATAAATAGACTACGATATAGGAAGTAGGTTACTACGTTACGTACGTACTTAATTACCGGCGAATTAGAGGGAAAAAGTAAAAAAAAAAAAATGGTAGAGGAGTAAGGGAGAGACTAGGTAATAGGGTATATATCTAGCGTTTTATCGACTATTAGGCTTCCTATCTAATTACTAGACTATAATGCGGGTTAGGGGTTTAGGTACTCGAAAGTAATTAAATAACTAGTTTAAATAATTAACGATACCCCTATAGAGTAATAAGCTTTGGTAGGGGTACGAATACCTATTAGTCTACCGCAATTTAATTCTTTACGTAGGTTAAGTATATATACGGTGTACTTCACGGCTATACCTATTCTTAGGATATCGCGCGAACTATACGGTACCCGTACCGATATTTAGTTAGTAAAAGTATTTAGGGCGAGCAAGGATAGATAGTACGGCTTACCTATATATCGCTTCCTAAACGCCTTAAAGTATATTACTATTTATAGGAAGTATATACTACTATAGGACGGTAATCTAGCTCCGGAGTTTAAGATCTAGCGCTTAGTTAATAAGGATCCCTATAACCTATCCTTTATAGTCGATAAGGAGGCTAGTACTAAGTCTACCGTGGCCGCTTACTTCTAAGATAATATAAGGGTACCTGCTTGAAGGATCTACTATACGTTAAGCTTAGATTTAGATCGATAATTGAGTAGGTAATAAGTAACGATACTACTATTTTAGAGTAATAGGGCTTTGGTAGAGGTAGATATAAATATATATTACCGTTTAACGCGCCTTTTCTTACAACTACAATAGCTTCTCCTATACGTGAACGCGTTACTCCTCTCTCTTTAGCTATCTATTACTAGATTAATAGATATTATATATCTATTACCGCTTGTACGGACGCTTTTAGTGTCTTAGAAACTACCCTCCAAAACTATATTATAAAGCCTACCGGCCGCGCTTTAGGTACTACTTATATTCGAAGACTCTTATTAGATTAAGAGATATAGCTTATATACTAGATCTTACTCGAGGACTATCGTAGTTATTCCCTACCCCCCTCCTAGGTCCGAGAGATAGCGTACAAAATCCTGTAATCTCAAGGCGATAAACAGCTACTCGGAAAGAGATAGATTACTAACTTTAAGAAGCGTAACCTACGCGTCAAAACTATAATAGGTAGGATAATTGATAGTCCTAGTATTAAGAGAGCGTTACTAGAGATCCTAACCGCGTACTTTAAAGAGTTAGAATCCGTCGTAAAGCGGCTTAATATTAAGCCCTATAATACGTACAACTTCGACGAGACGGGTATAGCTATTAGCGCTATAAAGACTACTTATAGTATAGGTTCGTCTAAAGAGAAGACTACTATAGTATCACCCTATTATAAGAATTACCTTTATAAGAATATTCCCGCCATATTCCATATTTGGCCTAGGGACGGAATATTTTGGTAGCGAGAACCCCTATACCCCGTAAATTAGTATATTCTAGTATATTTTGCCCTATATTCTTATATTTCAAGGCCTCTAATTAGTCTAAATAATCTTCAGCCATAGGCTGCGGCACTAGCCACGGAATATTAAAAAATTTAAATAGATATTCAAGTGAAAAAAGTAGTTTAAATACGGTTTAGCGCTATTCTCAGTCCGCAACACGAGCACGTGATAAATCGTTTTAAGAATAACCCCGGTATATTCTACTACCGTGTGGCCGCCATTTTTATTCTTATAACGGGGTGATACTGTAGATAGAAAGTACTAGGAGAGAGGGAGTAGGTTACTACCGTTAAGTATATTTCTATAGATAGAAGGCTTCTTAAGCCCCTAGTTATCTTTAAGGGCGCTAGCGTACAAGTTTAGGGGTTCCTATCCGAAATCGTCCTAGATTAGCTATATATAAGCTTACCGAATAGCTAGACTTCTAATCTACTCTATATTAAGTAGCTAGAGAAAGTGTTTCTACTACAAACTACTTATAAGGAGGATGAATAGAGACTCCTTATATATAATAGCTACGGCTCTTATATAAGCGTTAACTTCATATATAAGTACTAGATTAATCATATCTAGCTTTAGTTCCTACTACCGTATACGTCGCACGTTATACAACCCCTAGATCTTACGTGCTTCGCCGTAGTGAATCTGGAATACCGTTCTATTATTCAATTCTTAGTAGCTATAGATGACACTATAAAGATTAAGAAGTCTCGCTTTATTAAAGCCTACTATAAGGCCTAGGCGAAGCTTATAAGTATTATTATCTAATAAGGCTTTAGGACTACTAGAATCTAGCTATTCAACCCGTAAAAGATTCTAGAAAGTAGCTACGTCAAAGGATATACGGTGTCTTTACTTCGGGAGCTATCTATACCACTACCAACCCCCCTAAAGCGTAGATACTACCCTATAGCTACTCCCCTTATACTAAAAGCATTATCAGACTTTGTTATATACTCGGGCCCGGGGAAGATAGTACGCCCTATATACGTTAAGTTTATTTATAAGGTATAGAAAACGTTTGAAAGATAGCTCTTAGAATATATATAAAAAGACGAGAAGATAGCCTAGTTGGAGGCTAGATTAGCGTACTATAGTATTAATATAAAGAGGAAGAAGGTTCCTATTACTCCTAGTAGTCTCTTTATTAATATTAAGTAGAACTAAGGAGCGATAGGGGCCAAGGAGGAGGTTACTTAGAAGAAGATAAAAAGGGCTAGGACTTACGTAAAAGACCTTCTAAATCTTAAGACTAAAAGGGTTTTAAAGGAAGTAGTAGCTAGAGGGTAAGCGGCGATAGAGGATTTATAGATTTTAGTAGATAAAATTAACAGTATAATAATCAATTGAATTATAGTATTGCGTTTAGCCACCACCTACTAGAACCGTATCGCTTCGATAGGGGTATCGTCGCTTATACCAAAGTAGGTATATATATTTAGATGCGGTAAGATATATAGATAAGTAGGGTATATATAGACGTATATATTCAGATATAAGGAGTCTAAGGGGACTAATTAAAAAGGCCCGACTATTAGATAGAGTAAATATAGTCACGTGGCGGAATGCTAGTAATACTATATCGCCTATATAAAGAAAGTAATAACTATATCCTACTATAGCTAGGCCTACGTTATAAATACCGGAGTACGGTCGTTAGACTAGAGCTACGATAATATAGCTCCTTAATACGAACATTGATATCTATAATACTATATTTATATCTCTCTCTCGGTATATAGAGGAGGCGAATCTCCTTAGGAAGGGTAGTCTTAGCTCTAGGTTAAAATAATTATAATTGGAGGCAATAGTAAGGATACTACGATAAGAGTTTCCGAAAGAGTTAGGTAGCGGAGTAGACAAGTATCGGACGAAGATTATAGACTAGCTAGTAAAGAGTTATAAACGAAGCTACGTAAGGATAAATAATAGATCTACCTCCTCTCTAGAGAGTAATAGAATATTAGGAGCGCTATCTAGATTAACGATAATAAGTATCGAAAGGATAGAGGCCGAGAATCCCGCGAATATAACCTCTATTATATTCCTCCCTCGCGAAATCCGCTAGCTAAGGTTAAGTATAGAAAGAGTTCGAGGAGATATAGTTTATATAGAGGATATTAGTTTCGATACGATATACGTACGAATCCGCGAGAAGATAGGGTTCGATAGGGAAAGGGAGAGGATTATATATAAATTCAAGAGTAAAACGGTATTAATTACGGACAACGGCGAATTGCAGGCTGCTTTAGTAGAGATATTATAACAGAAGATAAAGCGGTTCTATTTCTCGATACTCCCCTTACGTAGTACGGTAGTAGTTAAAGGTATAGTATACGCTCTATAGAAAACCTATATTTAGTAGGCTGATATGATTTTAAGAGATAAAGAAACGTCGCCGCTCCTCCGAATTTACCTATTCCCCTAGTCCACGTAGAGAATTACCGTCCGTAGAATACGAAGCGCCTGATCGTACGCGATATATATATATAGGAGAGAAAAGGAGAGGCGAAGAGGAGTCGAGACGAAAGGTAGAGTACTATAGTACGGTAGTATAGTTACCTAATAACGGTCGTAAAGTTATACTAATTAGCGTAGCGGTATATTATCGGAGTAGGCTTACGAACCCGATTATATACAAACTAATAAAGATAAGAACGGTAGGTAAGATCAATTCCCGATTAGGCGAATATATATATAGGGATATTCGGATTATAGTCTAATATAGCCTAGTATATAACGGTTAATATACCCGCAGCTCGATTATAGATAGTAAGTAGTTACTCGGTCGTTTTTTATACTAAGTTATATAAACCAAGGTTATAGAAAGGCTGAAGGGGCTAGAAAAGGCTATATAATACTAGAGCTAACTATATCCGATAACGTAGTCGGTATATTTACCTAGTAGATAATAAGCTCGCCCGCCTCCTACTCTTATTTCCTCGCGCAAATATACCGGTCCCCTCTATATACCGACTCGCGGCTATTTACTACTCCATATAACCTTATCGCCTATAAGTATATATTATAGGTTGCGAGTTATTAGGTAGGTATACGCTTAAGTTATACCGGCTTTATACGCTAGATAGTACTATTGGCCCCTACAAAGACTAAAGGTTATATAAGTATTAGAAGTTCTAGCGACGGGGCGGAGGGGCTTGTATTAACACCGTAAGGTAGGTACGTCTACGGTTATAAATACTAATACGGGCGTACGTAGAGAAGGAGGCTTAAATAGACGGATAGGATAGAAGATAGTAAGTAGCGATAAAAACTAGTAAGAGTAGCTAATTTAACGTTTAGGATAGTACGAGACCGAATACTACCGGAATAATAAATACTAGAATAAGCTCTATCTTTACGAGGACGCTAACTTCTTCGTTAAAACGGGAACGACTAGGTAAAAGAGCGGGTAGGAATATAACGACGAATAAGCCGGCGGGAGAATCGAAATACTCTAGAGACGAGAGCTTCTAATTCTTAAAGAAAAGACTAAGACCCGTTAGTTAATTAAGACCCGTTGGTTAATTAAGTCCCGTTAGTCTATTAAGACCCGTTAGTTAACTATACTTAATATAAGGTAAGTAAGCGCTAACGAGTCGAAAGATACGGCGACTTAGTAATATAATTAACTAACCGGAAGATAATTTAGGGGACGATATAAATTAGTAAGTATTACCTAATTTATCTTTCGATACTTAGTTTATATTAAGGGGAGTTTCTAAAATAAAGCGAGCTTTCTCCCGCCGGCTTATTCGTCGTTATATTCCTACCTACTCTTTTGCCCGGTTATTCCCGTTTTAACGAAGAAGTTAGCGTCCTCGTAAAGATAGAGCTTATTCTAGTATTTATTATTCCGGTAGTATTCGGTCTCGTACTATCCTAAACGTTGAATTAGCTACTCTTACTAGTTTTTATCGCTACTTACTATCTTCTATCCTATCTATCCATTTAAGCCTCCTTCTCTACGTACGCCCGTATTAGTATTTATAACCGTAGACGTACCTACCTTACGGAGTTTCTAAAATGAAGCGAGCGAGGGTAGGTATAGAGGTACTAGGCGAGTTAGTACTTTTACCCCTAATACTAAGTATCCTAATTATAAGTATATATATAGGCTAAGATATTACTATTAACTCTTAGCGTAAGAATTAAGGCATGAACCTATAGAGAATAAGCGATAACTTTACCGACTACGCGAGGAAAGCTTAATCGATAGCGTAGAACGATAGATACGATAGATCTATCCCGGTAGCGGAACGAGCCCCTAATATAGCACCGTCTATTATTTCCAACGACGGTCTATAATACGTAAGTAATAGTATTATCTCGAACGAGATAGGTAGGTTAACTAGTCTAGTTATACTCGGATCTCTTATCGTAGAAGTTAGGTTTTAAAAAGATAGTATGCGTTATAGTAAGGTTATACTACGGCTATAACGCTATAGGTATATTAAGCGAGGCCTAGTATACGATACTAATAAGCGACTAGAATTTCCTTTACGCTTACCTAAAAGGTAGGAACGAACGCGGTTACCGATAGGTCTACGAAGGTATTACTAAACTAATTTTCGACGCTTTCTTTTTTAGAAGAGGGAGTAGTAAAATCGGGAAGATTGTAGCAACGAAGGTTACGTTCGAGTTAACTATACCCGGCGAGATAATATATATAGTAGCGGCTATAATTATATAAGCGCTTAAGGTTATAACTATAGCGAGTACTAGAGGGTCGACTCAATAGGATAAAAGTACCGGCTATAGTAATATACCGCGCAAATCCTTTACCGGTAAAGCTAAGCTAAGATAGTTTTCTAGATAACTACCAAAGCCTATAGCACGGCTATTATAATAACGCTAATATTATATAGCGCGATATTTAGCGGGTCTACTAGATAAAGATACGTAGGTTGGAAGAAGCCTTAGAGGGCGCTAGGCTTATTTATATAAGTAAACTATAAATTCGAGACCGTAATATATCGTTATAGATACTAAGGGCAATAGGGATATTAGAAGAAGATATTATATTAGCAATAGAGGATAAGGACTTGTAATATAAAGGGGAAGAAGATAAGGAGCTAGATAATATTATAGTCGTAGATAATAATTCGATTAGAGGCGGGCAGATAAGGGAGGAAGAAGAAGATAATAATATTAGGATAGTAGTATAAGAAGAGGATACGCTCTAGGCGAGGGAGAGTTTAAAGGGGGGAGATAAGGGTAAGCGGATTAATATTAGTAGTAAAAGATCGTTATCGCCGCTATTATCGAATATCGATAGAGTAGATAGGGTAGACGATAGTATTTAACTATATATAGATACGAACGATAGTATTTATCTATATATAGATACTAACGATAGTATTTAAAATACTAACAACGGTATTTATCTATATATAGATACTAACGACTATATTCGTCTATATATAGATATGGATAATAGCGAGGATAGTAGAGGCGCGTCTATAGTAAGTTTCGGATATAATAACTAGAATAATTTACTAACTATTTAAAAAGAATACCGGTCCTATTCTCGAAAGGAGCGGAGGGCCGCTAGAATTTTCTTACGAGGAAGACGTTATATAGAATAGAAGAGAGAAAAAGGTAAGTAAATATAGAAAATAGTTAGAGAACTAGTACTAATATTACCCAAGGTCGAAATATTAGTAATAGACGTTTTTAACGAGACGAGAGTAGTTAAGGTAAAGGTAGGGATATCCTTTCGACAGACCTAGTAGGAACTATTTAGTACTTTCTAGGGCTCGGTAACAGCCCTAGTTAATATAACGGAGCGGGGGTTATTCGTAAATATAGACGGCCTAATAACTAATCTAACTCCCGCGACGTATATAATAGGGGAGAGGAGGATAAAGGAATTCTAGAAAAGGGTAATAAAGAAATATAAGCTAGAGAATAGGAAGAAAATTCCTTCTTAGAGTATAAATATTAACGGTTCGGGAAATTAGGAGACGATATTTAGGAATTAGATTACTATTAGCTATAGGTACCTAGGGTCGACTAAAGATCTTAAGGCGGCGAGGCGAGCGGAGGAAGAAGAGGAGTAGTAGTAGTTTAGTTATAGTATAAATAGCGATATTACTACTTAATTTAATACCGTTAGATTACGCTAGGCTATATTAGAACGAAGTAAATATATAAAATAGTCGAGTTAGGATACTCTACTTATACGGGAAAGCTAATCCGATTTATTAGTTTATAATCAATCTACGTATCTAATTATATTAGTATAGGTAACGAAAGTATATATAACGTTTAGTACTTATAGTCGGTAATAATAACTAGGTACTCAAGTTCTAAGAGTTTGGTATAAATTAAGTAGATCATCGGCTATAAGTAGCGGGTATAATATACGCGGAATTCTTAACGATATAGATTACAAATAATCGGATATAGTACGTAGAGAAGAAGGTTATTATAGTTCCGTACCTTTAAAGAGGTAGCGCGAAACGTAAGTAAACGATAAGGTCGGAGGGTCGAAAGGAACGTATAGGGGATCTAGTTGAAGAGGACTAGGGGATTTATATAAAAATAGATAATAGTCCGGTTTATATAGACTAAATAGTTTCTAACGGAACGCGAGGACTCGACGGTTTATATAAAAATAGTAGCTAGGAGTAACTATATAGGCGATACGTACTAACTAGATTATCGGANACTATATTCTAGTAGACTAGATAGGAGTCCTATAGAACTAGTAGTTCTAGTAGTTTTACTAGGATTAGATAGCCTAAGTATAATATACTTTTCCCGACGTAATATACGAATCCAAACTATATAGTAATTGACTTTTATATATAGATTGAGTCAAATAGCTATATAATATATATTATACGATACGGTCGTATACGATTTAACTACCTACTACCATAATATCATTAATCGTGAAGTAACTTAAGAGCCTATAGAATAGGGGATTCCCTCTAGATTCTAGGCGGGGGGTAGAAATAAAATAAGTCGGGGGTTAGAAATAAACGGATTGGGGGTAGATGTAGTGTCCGCCTAAATCAATAACGTCGAGTCTAGAATGATAAAATAGGTATCTCCATTTTTAACTCCATGAAAGTAAGAGACTTCTCAATTGCAGTTTGTTTAGTCGGATTACTACTATACTAGTAATTCTATACCCTTCGATAAGTAAGATCTTAGCTTTGATCTAACCGTCTCGACTGGAAAAAGATGGCGGTGAAAAATCCTTGTGAGTTCTGAAATTTAAATTGCGAGAATGTCATCGATGATACTGGCCAGGCCAGGAATTCGGAAACCCCCCACAAAAAAAAGTCTTCGATGATTGCTAGGCTTTGGATAAACACTGAACGAAGAACGCCGCTGTGCTTGAGAAGAGTATATTCTGTCCTTAGCGCTCTTTTATATGAGCTCGGGCTTGGGTAGAAATGTCCTTCTATATGGATGCCGCTCAAGAAGTGTCTGTTTAACATGACTTTTGCCACCATTTATCAATGCAATGCGAAACTTTACGCGACAAAATTTGCGCCTCAGTTTCCCGCCCGATCAATCACTTCTATTTCGTGATGGCCGTCGCTCCTCACTTCTTCAAGTAGCCATTGCTTTGTAACCAGCTCTTGACATCCTCACTATCCCTATCAATCCATTGACTCTTTGCCTTGATAGAGTCGAGGCTCTGTGCCAAACTCTGGTCAAAGCCCTTCGTGCTCTTCTTGTCAAAGAACTCCTTGATCTGAGCAATCTGCTCCGTGTGGGTGAAGCCACTTGTGCAGATGGAGACAACAGATCCTAACATGGTAAGGCCTGGTGGCAGCTTCTTCTCCAAAGCATCCCAGTTCTCCTTCATCCATTCCCAAAGAGCCGATACGCCCTGAGCGTGGCTACGAAGACCGCTGAGAGGAAGATAGATGTCCTGGCCCTTGACTTCCTCGCTGAGCGGCAAGGAAAGAGTGCGCTTAATGAGCTCTGGAGCCTTGGCACGACCGATGGAGCGGAGAGCAGTGTTGCGCTCATCGCTGGTCTTGGCAGTGCGGTATTCGTTGAGGATGATGTTATACTTCGATTTGTTAGCGAAAGAGAATTTTCCTAATGAGAGTGACTTTGACACTTACTGCTTCTTCGCCTCCGTGCTCCAAAGCTACAGCATAGACGCTCGATCTCAAGTTAGGATGGATCGCAGACCGATCACCGTCCTTCCACTTGGCGAACATATCCAATGCGGCCGCCTTGACCTTCTCATCCCCAGAAAGACTGGAGTTGCTGAAGAGGAGGGATTTGAACTGCTGTTCAATGTGTCCATCGCTCTCCTTGAACGTCCAGCCGAGCTCATGAGCCTTGGCACTGCATAGGTCGAGTTGATATTTCTTGAGTGCATCCTTGATTTCCTGGTCCTCGAAAGTCCAAGCACCCCGAAGAAGGCCAATTCGAGTCAGAAGTTCGTCCCAAACAACGAATTCTGACTCCGACTTGAAGCCTTGTAGCAGGGACAGAATGCCAGATGTCTTTTGGTATCCAGAAGAGGCCAACGCGCCGGCATCGGCGATCATGCCAGCTCGGTCCTCGACGCTCAAAAGACCCTTCTTAGCAGCCTCTCCGAGTTTCAATAATCGCTCTGGCGAATATGAAGTGCGGTAGATGCCAGAATGATCGGCGTTCAGCTTGAAGAAATCAAGATCCTTGACTTTGAAGTTGTCCTCACGCTTGGAAAGAGTGAGCTCCTCGTCAATACCATCCTTGGTGCGAAGACCGAGGAAAACTGGGAACAGAGTCTCATCCTCCTCGGGCTTCACGTCGGAAGTGCGGAGGAAACGATTTTGCTTGACGTGTATTGAGCTGTTCTTTGCGTCTTCAGTAACTGTGACTACTGGATAACCGACCTTCTTGGTCCAGATATCCATGATCTTCGCGACGTCCTTTCCACTGGCGTCGCTGAGAGCCGCCCACAGGTCACCAGTTTGAGTGTTTCCGTACGCGTGCTTCTTTAGGTAGCGTCGGATACCTTCCATGAAGACATCCTCGCCCAAGTATTTAGAGACCATACGAAGAACACATGAGCCTTTTGAGTAGGAAATAGCGTCGAAGATTTGGTTGATCTCTTCTGCGCGCTTGACTGGGACCTCAATAGGATGACTGCTTCGCAATGAGTCCATGGAGAGAGCAGAGCTCAAGTTATCAGTGACATAGCCTTCCCAAACCTTCCATTCTGGGTAGAAGATGTTGCAAGAGTACCACGACATCCACGTAGCGAATCCTTCGTTTAACCAAAGACCATCCCAAAAGTCCATGGTCACGAGATTTCCGAACCATTGATGTGCCAGCTCGTGCTGAACAACCTCTGCCACGCGTGATTTGGTGGACGCACCACTTGTCTTCTCATCGAACAGAAGATCGACAACACGGTAGGTGATCAGACCCCAGTTCTCCATAGCACCAGCGCTAAAGTCGGGTATCGCAACCATGTCCATCTTCGGCAATGGGAAGGGACTAGCAAAAGTCTTCTCATAGAATTCAAGAGTCTTTGCAGCCAAGTCGAGCGAGAATTTACCAGTAGAGATATCCTTGTCTGGAGTGGCAAACACGCGAACAGGGATTCTAAAGGCGTCCGTCTCGATCATCTTGAGCTCACCCACGATGAAAGCGAGGAGGTAGGTGGACATGAGGGGAGTTTCGCGGAAGGTAACAGCCTTCTTCTTGCCACCAAATTGGGAGTCCACGGTCGTCTCAGACACGGCGTCCATGTTACTCAAGCATGTCAGACCCTCCTCTGCAATCAATGTGATTGTGAATTTGGATTTCAATGCTGGCTCGTCGAAACATGGAAATGCTCGACGGGCATCTGTGGGCTCCATCTGCGTTGTGGCCAGGAATTTGTCCTTGCCATCCTCGCCTTTGTATGAGGACCGGTAGAAACCAGCCATGTTATCGTTCAAGGTACCAGTGAATACCTGAGTCAGAGTTGCCTTGCTACCAGCCGATAACTTCTCGCCGAAGGAGACCTTGGTGGTCTGGGTGTCCTTGTTGTACGAGATATCTGGTGTGGCTGCAATGAGCTTCGACCCGCTGGAGACTTTGGAGGAGAGGATGTTGAGATCGAGGGTGTTCAATGAAATAGACGTGGTGTCCTCGACGACATCTAGACTTGTGGGTATTAGTGAATGCTATGACTTCAAGCTTCATTATATGGGCTGGGCAACCCTTCGACCTTTCTAAAAGCCAGAATTGCATCTCGAGATAGCATCCACTAGTGCTGAGACAATTGCGAATTGAAAATGGCACAGTGATCTTAGTTGAGAGACTGGAGGGCCATGCATCGGATTCCAGACGTCTTTGTATCCCAACTTACTCTATGACCACGGTTCCCTTGTACTCGAATGTCTCCAAATTGGGCTCCAGAGTGAGGTGGTAGTGGATTGGCTTGACATTGGCCGGCAATATCTCTCGGCCTTGTGTAATGTCGAAGGAAGACCCCGAGGCCTCGTGGTTGTGTCGGCACATGGTGCGTCTATGGCTGCAATGGCGGACTTGTGGAGGGAGTGTGGTTCGTTGTTGCTTGAGGCGAAGGTGTCGTTGGAGTGGGAGAGTGGACTTGGAGGATGTAATTGAGAGGAGGGGCACTCTCGTGTTAAATGAGGCGCGTGGAGGGGTCGTGTAGCAGGCTCTCGCTGTCCTGTTTACGGTCTGGTGTATGAAGCGGAGAGGTGTCGGTGAAGACTTTAGGGCATGATGACCCCGTGAGGCATTGAGGACCGAGGACACGAGCATCAAAAGACAATTGGACGACTGGCTGTTACTACCTACGCGCTGTAAATGTCTTCAATTCCATGCCGTTCAAATAGCAAAGATCGGTGAATCGGCGCGTCTCAATCGGGCAAGCGTATGGGTCTGTGTGCATATTGTCCAGGGTTCTATAGGAGGCACCTTTGGTACGGAGCTGAAGCTTTAACTTACAACATCTCTCTTTCAAAGGGAATCCAGCTTCAATTACAACACCATCCAAGACCACCAACTCCATGCTGACAACCTAAAACATACTGTTCTTCCGCTTGTGAGCAGTGTGTCTCGGCACATCCATCTTCACCCTCCCTGCTTTCCTCTCCTTATCCCTCTCCCCATTTCTATCTATATCCCCCATCGTCCTAAGCTGAGGCGAACTCCGCTGCCTCACTGGCTCCCGTCTTTCCTGCCTGTGTCTCCTATCCACGTCCTGCTCCCTCCACCCAGGCGACCTTTCCGGCTCCATCCTCCTAGGAGACCTCTGTGGTACATTCTCCATCGTCCCAGCCCCCCTCAGTGGATCACCTATCCTTTCCTTCCTCAACTCCTTCCTCGAAGGTTTCTCTCGCTCCCCGAACTGTCCAAATCTCTCCCCAAAAGTTCCCAAACGATGATGTTTGCTATGAGACTTGGAAGTACTCGGTCGAATAATCTCTCTAACCTCCGTCTTTCCAAGCAATTTCTTAAACCCTTTCCCCGCCTTATGAACAACCCCCTCCACCCTTTTACCGATGTCCCTCTTTTCCTTCTTAATCTCAGGCAAGAACTGACTCACAGGCGGCACCCTCAAAAGACTCTCAGCAACCCGATTCAGTTCCTCGACATCCCCATCTTCAATGAGGAAAGTGGGACAAGTATCATTCCAATCCTTCCCACATCCATCGCATTCCCATTTCTTCTGCCAGCCCAATGGGTGCGTACCAGGGGGTTGATCAGTACGTTTGACAGCACCACACCTATAACAAAGCCACGTCCACCTGACGCTCCCAAAAGCGAGCGTGTTTTCAGTGATTGTGCGCCTCGTAGGCCAAACCGCCATTTTCCTCAATTTTTTGGAGTGGAAACCACAGTTGGAGCAAGGGATGTGGTGACATGTTTGTCCCGGTCCTCCATAACAGCAGAAGGGTGTCAGATCCCAACCTTCCTTATGGCCAGGGTTACAAAGCTGACTGTGTTCATTGCATTGACAACATGTCAATTTGAGATCTCTGTAGAGGGATATTGTTCTGCCTGCCCATTGTTGCATCTCGCCATTGAGTTGCGCCTTTGGCACATCAGGACGGCGGAAATGTAAGGACTTATTTCTATCTATTGTGCCATTATTAGTAGCTTGCATAATATTCGATTGCGGTTGCGCTAGAACGTGGCTCTGGTTGTGACGACCATGTGTACGTTCATTGTTGCGGTGGTACTGTGGATCGAACATTTGATGTGAATCGGGCCTAGTACCATACGCTGGGTTTGGATTGTCGAAGCTTATGTTGCGGTGTGGTTGACGTGTTGGAGGTGATACCCCAAACTGCTGGTGTCGGTAATCCTCTGGGGATCGATAGAGAGCAGACTCCCCATGTTGATAGTCATCACCATAAGCATCATTTCGCGGCGGAAACAGTGAGTAAGGGTTGTCTAAATGGTCTCCATCATCATTTCTCAATCTATCATTTCGTTGACAGCCGTTTCTACTTCCATGTCGGCGAAGTTCATCATGGTTGGGGGTGTCAAAAGATACCTTTCTCCCCGAAAGTAAGGCCGCCATAGACTCCTCGTACTCATAATCGTCACGCGAAGGTCTCCTTTCCGGCACAGGTCTATCTTTCAATGACTGGATGAAGGTATCAACACCCGCTGCACTTCTAGATTCTCGCAGATTACCAGACGCGTTGAAGAAGGGAGCCATGGCTTTAGTAGCAGCCCCTTCAACATGAGTAGCGTGCCTGTGGTACGCGATTGGCGGGCCCTTTCTCTCCCTCTCCCGTAGGCGGTCTTGAGGGTTAGTCCTCTGAGAAGAACCAGGATTTCCACCAGGACTGAACCTCTCTTGCGAAGCTTTATAACCACGCCGGGTTGAATTGTCGCCGGTGCCGAGATCATTCCGTTGGTCATCTAAAGAAGGATTTCTCTTTTGAGCTGCCACCCTTTTCTCTCTCGAGCTGGGATTTCTGGTGAGCTCTACTGCTCGCTCTTGTCGCACATCAAGATTTCTATCACGAGGTTGTGTATGGTGAAGCGGTTCAAGCCTAGAGGCATGACTCGCCGAGTGAGCTGGCGCTGGCCTTCCACTTGCCTCTGGGTCTTCTGATTCATCATCTTTTTGCATTGAAGGCCAATCATAGGGGCTCATATTTGGATGCTCTGCAAACGTACGAGCAGTGTGAGGAACCATGAACGATTCCCGGTTATTTTCCAATGATCCTGTCCTGTGAAGGTGTGGGTCTTGGTAGCCAAGATGACCATGACCTTGTGGGGGCATTTCCCGTCTCCGGTTGATATCGTGGCCATTTTCAGGTGTTCGTGAATTCAGCAATGGATTGTTTAGATCAGAATTGGCTCTGTGGCCTGGAAAGTTACTGGGACGGTTATTGGACATGTAGAGAAGATGTTGTTAAAGCAGATGAGAAAAGTGTGGAGAGCGCTAACTGAGAAAGGAAGAAAAAAGAGTTTTCCATAGGTATAAAGAGTCGAGCGGGTCTTTGTGATTTCCATCATCTTGCAATTGTCAAACACCTTATTCGTGGTTGCTGTTCAAAATCACAATTGCATCTTTTCTTCTGTGAGTATTCTGGTCATGTCCTAAACTCCAACAATCTCGCAATTCGGACTGTGAACTGGCAGATTGCATATTTCTTTTCCTTGTGCTGAACAATGGAATGTAGCATTGTGGGGGCCAGCTCTTTGTCGAGAGCTATGTGCTAGAATTGCGCAAAAAAAGCCAGATCAATTGCGATACTCGCTTTCCCAACGAAGCGAAAAGAACATGGAGCCCGGCACGCGACGGGAATAATGGGGTATCCGGGCCTGTAATAGATGTAAGTTGCCGGTCAGACGTGAAAGTAGTGAGACTCGCCTTTTTTGTGCATTAATAAGAGGAATGTGGTACGAAGGCAAGAGATGAGAGCTAAGAAGCCGGTCTGTCTTACGTCCTGAATGGTGAAAGACCTTGACATGTCCAGTGCGGCTGACGGCCGATTGAACAGTATCATTGGCGTGCACTTCCGCTCCGCGCTGGTACAAGCTGTTTCCGTGGACTCGATGGAAGGTCGTTACTGCAGGATCGGATCTTTTGAAGGCTCATGAAAGTTTAAATATGACCTGGCCGACTGGGACAGACCGGAATCTCGTCTAAAAGATGGTTCGATTCATTGTCGTGCTGTTGAGGAAAGTCTTCGACTGTAGTTCCAGGATACAGAATGGTGGGCGAGAGCTGATAGGATCAATTTCCTCGCAGGTGCAGTCTTCGAGGACGCAGGTAGAGATTAGTATGGTTTACCGCTCCACTCGAGACCGGTCACACACTATCATCAGATCAGAGCTGTATCTATTTAAGTCGCGCGTTAGACGCCTGTTGCAGGGCGGAACCGGGTCGATGTAACAATTTGTGTCTATGGTGGCCGGTCAAAACTACATCGTAACCGCGGAGGATTTCGAAGTCGGCTGGCCTTTTTGAGATGAGATGGAAGACAGCCTTGTCGTTATGGAGAGGATGATTGTGTGCGTCGTGGCTGAGCATGCATTAGGTATATTTGTGAGGTGAAGAGGTGAAGAGCTTCCTCGACGCGCGGTGTGGTATGTACCTATCCCTCCATCACACAAGTCGTACTGATGAAGCTGAAGAGATGCATGTGCGACCGGCGCCCTCCGAATCCGTCGTCTCGTTGTACCTTAGGGATTTTGATGATTTTGAGGTGTGAAGCCGAGGAAAGAAGGTCATAGTACTTCTATAGCAGCCTGAGCTCGTACCGTGACACGCCCGGCCGGATACGGCCTCCTGCAGATTTGGCAGATGCCCCTAGTTCTAGCTGCATCACCTCGCGTCCCTCACCACTGGCACTCCCTGGAGCATCTCACAATTCGGCGCCATGTCAATTGTAGTCCCCCTCACCGGAAAACCGGTCAGCATCCATTGCCAGCGCAATCCCACACTCTCGAGAGCACAGCGTGCGCCGCTCTCTCGTCTCCGACTCCTTCCTGCGGCTCTTTCTAGCCATCCTTCTAGCTCTACTTGACCCGTCTCGCCCTGAGGCAATCCTTTGATTCTTGTTGGAGTCTGCCTGAACACACCGCATCTTGCCCTACGATATTACTGACATACTCCCCAGCCCCTCACCATCGTGGCGTGCGGCCTCAGCCTCACTCATCCCGTCTCAAGGTGCAAATTCTACTCTATCGTCGTTAAGACCTCGTCAACCTCTCTTTTCCGCGGTTAGAAGGTGTGTAGGATATGACAGCTTTGTACGGACACTCGACGTCGGATTTTGAGAGCCATTTTGGATCGCCGTATGGCTACGACCACGGCTTCTCCACCGGTCACTTGAGAGAAGATCAGGTTCACCGGTCCAGGTCATCTCCCAGCCCGTTCTTTTCCAAGTGCGAGATGTCTCCTTCAAATGCCCCCATGGCTCCTGATTTCAGTGCCGAGTCCTTTGCTGACTCTGAACTTGCTGCTGCGTCCGACTGGAACAACGCGTTCATCTTCAGCAATTCCACCAACGATATCGACTCGACTACTTCTATGTCTGACCAAAATTTCGACGATTTTGTCCCAAATTGGCACTCAATCAATCAATACCCCAATGAGGCTCCACAGGCAATGAACATCCCCGCCTCGCAACCACAGCAAACAAACAACAGTTATATTTATGGATTTGCGCAGCATCAATTTCCAACTCCACAGCAGGCTATAAGCAGTAAGGCAACCACGTCCACATACCTTCCATGGACACATTGACTAAATTCTCCCAGCAAATCGTGCTCGGGCTCCGCTTTCGATACCTACTGATACGGATTATGGCTGGAACCAACATGAAGACTTCTCTCCAGATGTCAAGACCGACAACAGCTTGGGCGACCTGGACCCCTTCTCAGCCTCATCTTTTTCGACGCAGGCGTCATTTCAGCAACAGTCTCCATGGTCTCCAGTAGGCCACTCGCGGGTTCCTTCAATAGGTATCAGCCAGCACGGCATGAGTTTCGGGTCAGCCAGTGCTCTTCCCATCTCACAGGATGCTTATCACACGTCTTATGCCGGCTCAGTTCTGTCCATGGACTCCTCTCCACAAGCCAGGGGAATCGGAACTCCAAACTCAGAAAGAAGCCCCTTATTTACTGCAGTCAACCTGTCAAATTCTCTGGGAAGCACCAATTCTCAATGTCATGGCCATGATCATCAGCATCAAATGCCACGAGCTACGCAGTATGCCTTCCACCAGCAAACACAAAACCTAAATGTGGACATGATGGGGATTGGGGCGCAGTCGCAAGGTAACAAGCGCCGTCGAAGCCATGCTCAACGCGAGCCATCCCCCTCACCCGTGTCTGATTATGTCATGGTCGAATCTTCAGACACTGCATCGCCTTCATTTATGGGGTCCATGAAGGCGGAACCGTCGACTTCGGGGCCACGCTCTCCTATTACATTTGTAGCTGAGCAGTTTTCTTCCGTCTCAGGGAAACGGCCCTCGACCCAAGGCGTGATCCGCAAAGCACGAGAAGGGAAGCGAGCTGGCGGGCGGTCTCTTGGCAGTCATTTGCCTGCCGATAAGGCCGCCAGGGCGAAACAGCTTCGAGAAGAAGGCTCCTGTTGGATATGTTGTCTGCAAAGAGATTCGGTATGTTCTTTGACAGATCTTAGATTGTATTCGGAATCAAGCTAACTAGATCAGTGCACACCAGGACATACCTGCGAGAGATGCATCAAGCGCAATCAGCGTGCCACGATGGAGAATGGCCTTGGTTGCGATAGGACCAAGCTCACAGATTTGAAGTCATTCTTCCTACCAGATTTCCTTGTTCGCATGGGCGATAAACAGGTTGTCTCTGCGTTTGTCGACCAGCACATCAGCCGCTGGCGGAACACCGCCGTCAGGATTAAACTGAATATGATCTGGGGAATTCCACCAATCGAGTTCGAGCTGTATGAGTTCGAGCCAAAGACAAATGAGCTTCTCAGACAGTTTCAGTATTCACTAGACCTCCAGACTGGCACTCGAGGCTGGGTTGAGAAGAACAGCCCGCCACTGGCGATGGTGTCCATCGAAAACGAAGATCGCGATAGGTACGAGCAGTACCTCAACCGAGTCGTCGACAAACACCTAGACAAATTCGTCGACCGATGCTTCAAATACGAGAAAGACGAATTCCAAGGTAGACTTCTAAAGCTTATGCAAAAGCTTAAGCCTGATAACAAGGAACAGGTAAGCATCTCATACCGACAATGCTCACGGTGAAATGTGCTAACAAAGACCAGACCGCTCTGATCCGTGACATCTTTCGGCTACAAGTGGTAACATACATTTATGCCCGCTCAGCCACCATCCCACCTCGACAAGTCGACCAGCTGTATAAACTTCACCATAGTGCCAAGAATCCCAACGTTACCTATGGCAAAGCAACATCTCCCCGCATGGCAAATCGGCAACTTAAAGTCCTCTACTGTAGCCTCTTTGGCCAAATTATGGACTCTGTCCTCCGTCGTCTTCAGCAAGTCCTCCGTTCTTCTCGTGGTGGCGCAAAATGGACTTCGGCTTTTGTCGCTCTCTTGGGTTTGGCAATGTGCTTCGAGGAAGTCCAAAGAACAGCCCATGCGAACCAAGATGCTGACGCTCTCATGGGTCAAATGGACGAGTGGGATGCGACACAATCTGCTGAAGCAGCTTGCCGTTGCATTGACGAGAAGTTTCAGTTCATGGCGAATCTCTTCCGATGGAAATACCACCGCGGCTTCAACCCATTGAGAGATTATGAAGATCCAAAGGTTAGAGAGACGCTGAGCGAGAGCTCTCTACTATTTGTGAGAAGTGTTGCTGCGCTGGTGCATGAAAAAAGTAAGTTGGGCCCTTGAAACATTCTCTTCTGGCGGGATTCTAGCTAACATGCTAAACTGCAGATGAATTTCTGTTCGAAAAACAGCACGTCCCAATTCTGAAGGTGAATCAGGATCAATACACATCCCGCCTGGTTGCGCGTTTCCTTCTTGCTTTCTGGGGTCCCACCCCAACGTAGCCTTATTCTGGTGTTGCCGTCTTTCGCTCTGCATCCCTGCGTCATGACTGGATTATACCATACGTTGAGGGTGCTGGTGGTGCGCTGCCGGGGCTCGCCTTTTAATGATTGCGAGGCTGGTTCTGTTCGCTCTTTATGTGTACATGATTGACGACTCAACGATTTGGTGTTGCATTATTGGCGAGGTCCTTCTGATTGTTGCTTGCCTGTAGAAGAAAATCCAGAGGATATCCTTCCCGTGCTCATCGTGCCTTGATTCTGTGAGCGTGATTCGTCGCATAATGTGTCCAATTCTTGTGTGCGTTTGCTGTCGGTTGCCTCAAGGATTTCCCGGTAACGTAATATGCCATTTTTCTTCATGTCCCTCCTCGGCGACAATCCTATAGTGCTTTGGCATCCATCAAATCCTTCATCCCTCCTCTTTACAATGCGCCTCCTCCTCCTCCTCATCATCACCCCCTTCAACAACGCCAAACCCAACCCTAACCCAAAGACTACACCCACAGCACCCAACAACAATCTCCCTCTCTCCCAACCCCTCCACCCTCTCCAAATCCCCCTCTCTAACAACATACCCCCTCTCCTCCCCACATCGACACCCCAAATACCAAACCCCCTCCCCCTCATCAACCATCAAATCATCCAAATCCAGTGTTTCAGAACCGGTATAACCACCCCTCCATCCCGCGCCTTTTACAGGCTGAGAACGGAGGAGAAAGAGTGAACGATTATATTCTGTGCGTAGGGAGGGCGAGGAGAGGATGCTGTAGGCTGTTTTTATCGCGTCGATTGTGGGTGTATCTGTTTTCTTGGATGGAGGGTGGGGGGAGGATTTATCGGGGTGGTGGGATAGGAGGGCGAGGCGGTAGGCGGTTTTTATTTGGTGCGGGGTGGGTGGGTTTGAGGTGGGTGTTGGGGTGGGGAGATTGAGGAGGTCGTAGTGGGTTGGTGGTGGAGATGAGGATGTTGGCATTGTGAGGGAGGTGCTCGGTCGGGAGAGCAGAGCTCTGGGGGGGTTTCTTTTATAGGTGTATTCTTTGAGTTCGTGGAAATATTTTTTGGAGTTGGGAATGTCGTGGTCTTTGCCCCGCTATTGGGTTCAATGGCGCTATTCTTAGGGTAAGCCTTGAGTTATGTTTGCATTACATGCACATCGATAGTCCATTTCATTTTCACAGTTAGGCGACGATATATATTCCGGTAGAGTTTCTGGTTCTTATGCACCATAATATATACATTAGCTTGGTAAACGACACGCGAACTACACTTCGGCAGCGAAATTCTTGAGAATGACTACGAATGAGTTGTCAAAAGGTCTCCCGATCGTCTTCAGAGGAGAAATGTAATGGCGGGGTAGTATCATAAACACTGCCGAGTTCCTTTCGTGACAGCAAAAGCCGAATCTATCTGAAATTCCAAGTTATTGGAACCAAGACGAGTTCAACGACTCTGCCTTGGATTCAAAAAGGATATCACAGCCACTGTTTACCATTTTGTATACCACAACATTTCTCTTTCATTGGCATTTTGCCTTCTATTAAGTCACTGGAAACCATGCCTCACGCGTTGCCACCCGAAAGAGAGCTACCGAGCTTCCAAGGAAAGAAGCTTTACGTAAACGACGGCCTTCTTAGACCAGATCAAGTGGGTGCTCTGAAAGAATCCTTTACAGATACCCCTTTGGAAGAGCTACGAAGCAGGTTTGAAGAAGATGGCTACATCTTCTTGAAGGGGCTACTGCCCCGCGAGGATGTATTGAAGGCGCGTAAAGCATATTTTGAAAGACTTGCCCCCAGTGGAGTGCTCAAGCCCGGGACCTCTCCACTGGAGGGTGTCTTTGATCCCACCAAAGACAAGGCAGATTTCCCGGGTATCGGTGCTGGCGCGGTTGGCGGTAACGGAAAGCCTGGAGCGGCGACGGCTGAGAAATTTGTGGATTTGGCACTCGCTGCGCATTATCAGGATTGGTACAAAGAGGACTTCTGCAAGCATCCCGTACTGAAGGAAATGGTAGCACGTCTTACTGGTTGGGGGAACGATACAGTGAATGTTCGACGAAGCTTGCTGAGAAATAATACACCAGGAAACAAGGCTATTGGCGTCCACTATGACCAGATATTTCTGAGGCATGGAGAGCCAACGAGTGTGACTGCCTGGGTTCCCATGGGAGACGTTTCTTTAAATGGTGGTGGATTGATATATCTCGAAAACGGTGAGTCTGCTAATTGTAGCTATGAGCTGTTATAACGTCGATCCAGGTCATACTCTTGGTCAAGAAATTGAAGCAGATTTCACAAGGAAGGCAACCCAAAGTGGTCTGTCGGCCGAGGAGGCGAAGAATGCGTTCAATCAAAATATGCTGTCGACTGGTCTGCTGGCTGATGGGCCTTCAGAATATTCTGATACCTCTCAACGCAGGTGGCTTGTCACGGCTTATGAAGCCGGGGATGTTGTGCTACATTCTCCTTTCGCAGTATGTCAAACTGACTCGATAGGTAGCTTGAAGCGCCCAAAAGCTGATAGAAGACAGATACACGCTTCGACAATCAACCATGACCCCAACAATATAATTCGAGTAGGGACAGATCTGCGATTTGTCAATGGTGCAAGACCGTGGGACACCAGATGGGACAAGTACTATGAGTTCAACGACGGCGTTTGATTTGGTATGCTAGCTGAGGGCAGAAAAGGTCGTCTAAATTTTGAGATAGCACAGAACTAAGGGTGGCGAATACTAAAATCTGTGAAGACCGGGCTGCTAATAAAGCGTTGCAGACAGGATGGAAACAGTGACACTCCTTGCTAGGGCGATGTAGAACTTATATGGGTGGTGTTGAGTTGTCAAAGAGCCCCAGGTAAGAAGAAGAAGGTCTTTTACACAGTATGGTGAGAATGAGCTCGTGAGAAACCTGACAAAAAAGTGAGAAATTGAGGAGGAAGGGCAGGGTTGTCGGACTCGGCCTAGCGTTCCTAAATATAAACCGGGAAGGGACTCCAAACTTTCTATCACGAAGTCTTTGAGAAGAACACCACACCATGATATGAATAAAAAAGTGCACTTCAGAACAAAGACCGATTCTGCTGCCAGCAGCCAAGCGTCACCTGTCGAAGATACCGAAGTTCCCAACAGGTCTAGGTCCGCCGGAAAGCGCAAGATCGGCGAAATAGCAAGAGGAATGACACCTTCTAACGAGACGAAAAATGCCGAGAAATCGTCCAAACGTAGAAAAGTCTCAGTTTATGATGCCGTAGCTGGTGAATGATATCTTCTGTAAGCTCATCAAAATTCCATTAACGTAAAGCGCAGGGCGAGCTGGCAGAAATGGATTTCTTGCGACAGAACCTGTATACTCTAAAGATCGAGACACTGCGTCATCTTCGACACGACCTGTCCCGCCAGATGATATACTGTTCAGTCGGAAAGGCGCGCGAATACGACTTGCTGAAGGAGAAGATTATGTTGGCGTCAATGATCTAGGACCTATTCCACCAAACGATTTGTTGGAGACGATGCATCGTTATGTTTCACGTTTCTATGACCGGCCTGATATTCAAAGAAAGCACTTACATTATAATTCTATGGACGGGACCGCACTACTCGCTCTTGGTATCTTGCTCGAGGAGGCTCTAGAGCAAAGCTTGGGTGCGACCGGTCATCTTGCTTTCCTAACTGCTGCCGACGAAGAAATTCTCAGTCCAGAATTAGGGTGGGATGGCCATACGTGGGTGAAAATAGCCTCCAGGCGGTTGGGTGTCAGAAAAAAGTCCTTTGAGTCTGCCGCTGTCGATGAATCACTTGGTCATGATGAGTTCGATGATGATGAAGCCAGTGATGTCGTTGAAAACGAGTATGATGGTGAAGTCCAGGACGAGTGGCAGTCATCGTCTCCGTCAAATGCATCGAGAAAGACAGAGCCGAGGACAGAGAGTCCAGGACATATTCATGAGCATTTTCCCACCAACACTAGCAACGAGAATTCCGCGACGCAATCTAGCTCGACTCATGAGAAATTCAACATCTCTGCAACCAGACCACGATCTGCAAGGAAAACACAGGCTGGAAGATCGAAAGGATATTACGTCAGTGAAGGCTACAAGAGCACGGCCGTTGTGCAATCCAGCGACGATGATGAAGATGAGGCGCCTCTCAGTGAACATGATACTGAGATGGCGGATTCTGAGGAGTCTGCAGTCCAGCATATCTCTGAATTACCACAGTCATCGACAGACTCTAGCAGCCAAAGCGACAGTGACAGAGAGGAATTAGAAACCGTCACGACGGGAGCAGTCGTTGGGATGGGAATTGAAAGATCACGGTCTGCGAGCAGAACATATCGGGAGAGTCCACTGCCACAAGCCTCAAACAACAGCAGAAACATTTCAGGAACAGAATCTGAAGAGAGTAGCACTGATGACGAGGAGCGCTCAGAACCTGAAAATGAGGATGGAGCTGCAAAAGCAACAACTCTCGCGCATCACAACGAGCCACATCAAGAACCGCGAAAGAATGTCACAAGGGATGGAACCTCGGAAGCACTGCATAAGGAACCGGAGGACAAGATGGCCAAGTTCAAAAAGAGCATGGATGATCTACTAGACCGTTTGATGTCACAGTGAGCGTGAATCGAAAGTAAGCTCCCGCAATTTCGATCTGCTGAAAGTCGCCCGTTGATCACCAGAAAATTCCGGGGATAAACCTTTTCATAGAGGCGTAGGAAGAAGTCTACTACATTCAATGCCGTGATCTGTTCGTCAACTTCTTAATGTCAATGTTCTCATCTCTAATTTGTGAAACTCGTGCGTCCGCTGCTCCACCTCCAGTCGAGCATGTCATCTCGAGCTCAAACTTGACCTCAAATCATCACCCACCACCACAAAGTACGATCACCACTAATCGGAGACTGGGAGTGAAGAAAATCTCACGACTATGGTAACTTCCCTCATAAACACTCCTGAGAAACGTAATTTTACACGTCAATTTCTCACACTCAAACTCACAGGCACCCAAATCGCTCCCACCTGCCGCGAAACAAGCGCTCATCGTCCAATGGATACAAAAGTCCGGTACCGTTCACTCATTCAAAGATCTCGAGAAAGCCCTCCCAGGCATCGCCTCCATCAACGGCATGCAAGTCAAAGAGTACGTCCAAGCCGTTACTGACGAGAACCTCATCCGCGTCGAGAAGATAGGAAGCGGCAACTGGTACTGGAGTTTCCTCAGCGATGAGAAGATACGAAAAGAGCAGGCTCTCGAAAAGGCGTTGGCGGACAAAGAGAAGGCCGCCGCTACTGTGATGGAGTTGCAACTCAAGGTTGATGAGGCTGGCGCTGAGCGAGAGGATGATGAGGACGATATGTTGATGGAAGGTGGAGGTGATAGAAAGACTATGACGCTCAAGCATACTGAGCTCGAGAAAGAGTTGGAGAAGCTTCGGGTCGAGCTGGCATCATATAAGGACAATGACCCTATGGAGGTAGAGAATCAGAGGAACGCGATTGTTAAGAACAGGCTGGAGGTTGAGAGGTATACTGAGCAGATCCAAGCGATGGAAGGCTGGTTCAAGAAGCAGGTGGGCGGTGACAAGGAACAGATGAAGGGTATGAAGATGGAATGGTATGGTGATGAGTATGATGAAGAGGAGGCCGCTTTGAGGGAGTTGTGAGAGGTACTGGATGGACCTTTTTGTGGTTTTTGCTGGTTCAAGCATCTAACCGGAACGAGTGGATGGATGTAAGGTGGTGAGATTTATCAGGATAGGTGTGTGACAATGATGCTCTATCTCTCATGTGAACGCACCTTCGGTTCTCAATGTAGCGAAGAACTTGATGGGGACAATCTATACCGCTTTATGATCAGAGGCTATGATTCCAAACAGACTCTTGCTTACATGTCTATCAAAATCAACGCCAGCTGTGAACTACTCGTCTTGCCGACTACTAGTAGGCTCCGTATGCTTTGCTTCCTCGTTTCCTGGCCAGAATCCAAGGCAAAGGTTTCCCCTTCCTTGCACTGAGGGCAGAACCTTCGGGAAGCTCAGCTCAGCTACAGTAGCTCGGTCAATAGTCCTTAGCTCTTGGAAGCCCTTCTGAAATGAAGACACGACGGCTGTGCCATTTTCACAGCCGACTCATGTATCCCCCAGCATGGCCATTGTTGCTTATTCCCCGAACCCGTCATCCAAGATGACCCTCATCGATAGCGGGAGGCTTTAGCCCTCAGGATGGGCTGTACCTCTAATACTTCTGTGGTTTTCAAATCTAGTCTGAGTCGTAGGAACAGTTGCAGACATAGTGACTAAAGGCGACACACCGGGTACGGCCATGTCGTAGCCTTTCACCTCTCAGCATCTAGTGCTGCTTTTTTTTTCAAGTTTCTTTTGTCCAGACGGGATCGATGTCGATGAATATTTAGCAATCCTTTAAGTTCTCCCAACAATTGCCAGAAATTTTATCGACATAGATCTTGAGCTAAAGAAGTGTAATTCATGAGATCTGCCAGCTTGAGTCACTCGTTCTGCAACATACTTCTATAGCCCCTCGCGAAGAACCTATGATCTTCTGGCGGATTAGACAACACCTCACCGTTGACGGGTGGTGAGAGGCAAATCGACACCGCAACGCCTTCGGTAAGTCAGCCTATCAATTCGCCTTGTGCAGGCCATGTGCTGATTTCAGTAATTGTCAGGGTTCCAGGACGTTCTAAAGGCCATATTCAAATCAAAGACAATTCAACCAGAAAAGAGTGTTGTTTGATTTTCTAATGAGGCCGACGCCAAAAGTTTGCGTCCATCAGCTCCCCCACTGCCGAACAACGTCACAGCAAATAAACAACTTCACCTCACACTCAAACGCCGACGAGATAGCTTCAAAACCGAGCATTGTCCTTGCCCTTCCTTCTCTCACACACTGCTCTGTACGGAATTCTTCAATGGCAGACAACAGTCCCCCAGTCCCTCCGAGAGCTCAAGGTGGTAGAGGCCGAGGAAATGGACAGCAGCGGGCATCTAGGACGAACAATCAGAACGACCAAGACGGCGGCGCAGAACGAGGAAGACGTCGAGGAGGTAGAGGCCGCGGAAACGGACGTGGTGGCAATTCGAATCGCACTCCGGCCAACAGCGCACAGAATACTACAACGAACCTCCCCCCTCCGCCCTCTTTACCGGGTGAAGGCATCATCGGTGACCGCCCAACCGATGATGCCACAAAAACCCAAGGCGAGACGCGTGGCAAAGCCCCCGCAGAGGGAGATGAGGAGGATGAGGATGCAGAGGTCTGCTTCATTTGCGCGTCACCAGTCATACACCAAGCTGTGTCTCCGTGTAATCACAGGACATGTCATATTTGTGCTTTGAGGCTGCGCGCGCTATACAAATCGAAGGCCTGCGCACATTGTAGGGTGAGCTCATGTGGAATCGCTTGTCCCAGCACCAGCTAATAATAACTTAAAAGAGTTCCTCAGAGTATGTCATTTTCACGGACGATCCAGACAAGCGATTCGAAGACTTTACCCCGGCCGACTACTTCCAGACCGATCAAGCACTTGGAATACGATACGAAAACCAGGAGATATTCGAGGATACTGTGCTTCTACTACGCTACAATTGCCCGGACGGAGAATGCGATGTGGCTTGCTTAAGCTGGCCAGACTTGCACCGTCACGTCAAGAGCGCTCACCAGAGGTCGATGTGTGATTTGTGTACCCGGAATAAAAAAGTCTTCACTCACGAACACGATTTGTTTACACAGAATGATTTAAGGAAACACGAAAAATTTGGCGATGACAATCCAGGAGCTGTTGACCAGACTGGCTTCAAAGGCCACCCTGAATGCGGATTTTGTCGGCAGCGATTCTATGGCGACGACGAGCTCTTTGTCCATTGCCGGGATCGTCACGAGCGCTGTCATTTATGTGACCGTCGCAACCAAGGAACAGGACGGCAACCTCAATATTATGTGGACTACCAGAGCTTGGAACAGCACTTTCGAAAAGACCATTTCCAGTGTCCTGATCGCGAGTGCTTGGAAAAGAAGTTCGTGGTGTTTGACTCGGAAATGGATTTGAAAGCGCACCAAATCGAAGCTCATCCGAATGGTCTCACGAAAGACGCGCTACGGGATGCTCGACGAGTAGACATGCGGGAATTCCAGGTCCATGAGCGCTATCAGCCTCAACGGGGCGAGCGTGGAGGCAGACGAGGTGGGAGAGGTCGAGACGAGCGTGGTGGCCAGGACAGAGGCAGAGGACGGGGACGCGATCCGAATGCTGAGCCACTGCCACAATCATCTGCACAGCCGATGCGAAGGGACGAACTGGCCTATCAACGACAGATGGCTATTCAGAGTGCTCAGTCAGTCACAACAAGGACGTTCGGTGGTCAATTGAGCGCACAGCCTGCACCCGCGTACGCTGCCAGGGGTCCAGCGCAAACACCTGCAACAGTAACTGCCACCAGGCCTGCCGATTCTTTCCCATCCCTTAATTCTCTTGGTCCGGCCATAGGTGGCGCAGCACCAAGACCGTCTTCGCCAGCACAGCAGGAAGCTTTGTCGCCTCAAGAGTTGGCACGCCGTCAACGGCACAATGCTGTTATTGAGCGAGCGTCTGGCATGCTACGGAACGATCAGGCAAAGATTGCCGAGTTCAGAGCCAAGGTCTCAGCGTTCCGAAACTCGACAATCACAGCGCCAGCACTGGTCGAATCATTCTTTACTCTATTCGACCGACCGTCGAGTGAGGTAGGAAGCCTGGTGAAGGAATTGGCCGACATCTTTGAGATCCCGTCGAAACGAGATGCCTTGCTTAAAGCATGGAATGATTGGCGTGCGATCAACGAGGACTATCCTTCTCTTCCAGGATCTACTACCGCATCTAGTTCTGGTATGAGCACGCTTGGTGGAAAGAGAGTCCTCAAACTTAAAACATCGACCGCTCAATCTGCTCGTTCTTCCGTGAGCAAGACCGGAAGCTGGGGCTCAACTGGCAATACTAGCCTGTTTCCTGCCTTGCCAGCTGGAGCAGCAGCCAGTCGCGTGGGAGCGAGTCGATCTGGCGGATCGAGTACTCATTGGGCTGGAGCCACCGCTGGAGGAAGTTCGAACACTTCAAGCCAAGTACCATCGCGGACCGCAACACCGCGTCCAGCTGCAGCTGCTTCTGCGAGCTCATCCGGTACTCGTAGGCCAGGGATAGATGCTTTCCCAGCGTTACCAGCAGCGGCGAAGCCAACGAGCACCAAATTCACTCCTGGATACAATGGCTACGGAGTCCGACGCGAGCAAGGAGCGCCTACAACATCGAATCCCTGGGGAGGTACGTCTAGCAACGGGAACAATGGCAGCGCAGAGTCCGGGTCGAACGATGATCCAGGGCCTGAACAGAAAAAGAAGGGAAACAAGAACAAGAAGCAGACCTTGTTCCATTTTGGTTGATGGGTCCGACTTACATTTTTTGTTGTAGTTGAATTTTTGCATTGCATCAGCATGGTGTTTGGGAAGTGAGATCATAGAATGGTGGTCGCAGTTCTAGAAGCAAGCACTTGGTCTGACTGCCTTTGAGCATGTCTGGGGCGCGTGTTGTTCATATACGAACAAATTGTCTAACAGAGTGATGCCCCAAGAGTCACCTATCGTTTTGTGAAACGTCTACCCCTGGTCAACAACTATGTACTTGAAGGTTCCAAACACGCCTCGGGAGCATGGCGATCTCCAGGTTATTAGTTTCGATGGTGTAGCTTAGTTAGACGTCCAGAACCAAGAAATACAAACGTGACCAGCTAGATTGTAGCGGCGCTTATTTCGAATGTATGAATCAGGGCGATATGTGGTGCGATATTTTTGTAGAGGTACCAATCTGCTCGACTCTGCTCCAGTCATCCATGTGCCACGGTTTGCCCGAGTGTAGACTATTGTCGGGTCACTTAAAGTTGGAGTAGATGGATTTGTGGTCCAGGCTCGGCTCGCTTAAATATTACACCGCCCGTAGTGAAAGAAAGGGTTTTGCCTTTCATTCCTCTTCTAACCCGGACCGGAACTCTTTCAAGCGAACAAATTTCCACCTCTCTTTACACGTCACCTTCCGACTCCAAATACCATAGCAACAAGCTTCCAAAAATGCCCATCTCCAAGAAAGCCAGAGTCAGTCACTTCCCATGGACGCGTTAGTGAGACGAGACTGACATGACGACCCCAGATTCAACGCGAACACAAAGCCGCTGAGAAGGCAGGAACTCGCGCCCCAGTCAAAGCAAATGGTCTCCCCGTGAAAGCTGCTAAGCCTATGAGCATGGTAAGTCTTCTTGAACAAGATAGCGAATCTTTTGCTTCGTTATGAACAGCATGGAACGCGATGATAACCGCAAACGGCTGTGCGCATCTGCGTTCATCAAAGACGCGTCGCGGATATCAAAATGGCTCGCAGTCGACCTCTGTTGCTTCCTAACGTCTATTTCCTCAAAAAGTGAAATCCTTTGTCAGAAATTCACGATTTTAAACTTCTTGTCACGTGTACTGGAGAAGAGATTCAGCTAATACCTCGCGATGCTAGTGTGCCAACTGCCGCAAAGAACTCGTCAGTAGCAATGTCAAGCAGCTAGAGGCTCACGCCGAGACCCATGAAGGAAAAGGCTGGCCCAAGGAAAAATGTTTCCCCAACGACTTCCCAGCCACCGCCGAATCTTCCACCGCTGCTGCTTAAGCCCGATTTGGCCGACGGGAAGTTTGAATGAACATTGAAAGGCGTAGGGGTGTGAGAATGAGCTTAGGAAATCCATGATTGGCACGACGGGAGCATTTGGTGTTGGGTAGGGTCGTGCTTGACTGGAGTCATATGAGTATGAGTCCACGTGTGGTTAGAGTGATGAATTGACGAGCGTTACCTGTGCAGGCTAAGTCGAATATCAGCTAGGTGGCATTTCTCTCACATGGAGGGCAAAGTTGATAGCAGCTTGGTGTTCAAGACATTATTCTACTATGCTACAGAAACTCTCGCTCGCGTATGTGGCATCGTTGGCACTTCTCTATATACTGAGATGGCAGTTCCTGATCTTATTGAAGCGTCGTTCCTCGTGCAATTTCTGCATTCTGGGAAATGTGGTATCAATCTGTCGTCGAGCAGAGTTCAATCGATATGTGGATGAATGGAGAAGTATGGGATGCACATTCTTGGATAGGGTAGGAACTATGGGATGTGAACTCCACCAGGGATAGTTTCAGAGAGGAGAGGAAGCCAATGAGAGCGTGACTATTAAGGTATAGCGATGGTGGGATTGATGACTCGATGTAGGTCTCCATCCCCAAGACCGACAGCCGGGTTCCTGGCTACTGGGAAAATCAACCATGTAATAAGTTGCTGGAATGGCAATGCTGCTACGGTATTGTTCTGGAGAAGAAAAAAGTGGACGTGACCGTTATGACCTGTGGAGCGAATTCCGACCCGAGAGGCTGGCAACTATCCGTTGTATCATATGCAGGGCGAGCGAGCAGAAGCCCACGCTGTTCGTGTGATATAGCTACTAATAGGACTCCATCTACAAATAAATTGCGAGAAAGAAAGAGACCCATGGACTTCGGCTTCGGCGAAGCCGTATCTGACAAATCATATGCAAGACGCTTTGCTTCGCCTGGCAACTTTAAAAAAAGGGGGGGGACTGGTGTTGACGATCTTCTGCTCAGATGAATAGAAAACGTGCAAGGGAGTTGTTCTATGGTGATCCAGGCCTTTCCGGACCACTTCAGCCTCTCGCTGCACGGGCGTTGGAGATACTCGTTTCAGACAGATTGTTGACAAGAGTGGCAAAGACGCACAGCCTCGATCCCAAACAGCTTCGAGAAAAGTCGACCCATTCGTCAAGGGTATGACCAAGGGTCGTCTTGCAGCGGGTCCTCCCTTTGTCGGAGACACCGTCGATAATTCTTCTGCTTGAGCTTGTGCTTGTGCTTGTCGCGCCGAGCAGAAGTCGTTGTTGCAGCAGCAGCAGCGGTCGTGGGAGTCTCCATCCGAGCGAGGTCTGGCTGATGGCGTCGAAGCATCCAATGCCCGCGAGGCAGCCAATGAGGAAGTCGAAGTGACAATGACTAGGCGTTGTCACAGAGGGAATTTGACATGAACGTCGGCATCGAACATGACGTCGATTATTCCCTGCACTTGGGCAGCGCAGATCTCTGCTCCAGGGGTTCAGATGCAAAGGCCCGAAGTGAGCACAGGACGAAATCGACTTTCTCAGCTGACACTGAGGTGGCAGCCGCTGCATTCGACAGGACCGCTTGTTGTCCTATGTAAGCTGTTCTAGGTAATAATCAGATGTAATAATCAGTGCAAGGTCTTGCTGCCGCTGTTATGATCCTGCTCTCGCGTGGTTACACCTGCAGGGAAATACCAGAGCTTGACCTCGAGACCGGCCGGTCATTGGTGCAGCAGACGAGACTAGGCTGGACAAAGGTGTGGCTATGCAGTACCGTACAATACATTCCTCAGGCCATAGAGTACCGTACAATACGTTCCTCAGGCCATAGAGTACCGTACAATACGTTCCTCAGGTCATAGGGACCTCCCTGTATCATAACTCTCAAGCCGACGCCGTCAACCCGGACACCAAAAGGCCTCCTGTAATTACACATCATGGCGTTTTCGGCATGCAGAAGTCCCCTTCTCCCTCATGCTGGCACGGGGCATCGTGCTAAGCGGATCTGATCTTTACATGAATGCACTAGCACCCTGCAAATACGGGATCCCGACCGCGACTTTACAACCATCGTCGCCCTCCTGGTACGCCATCCCAAACCTGCAGAAAATGCGAATCAAGGACCATCGCCGGCTTCAACTCATGGCTTTCTTCGAGAGGAACGCTGGGCGCTCGCCAATCATCGCTGGCCTCTATCAGGAGGGACATTTGTGACGGTTATCCCGGCCAGATTGCGCTTATCCATCCTAACTCCTAGGTTCTATACTGCCTATGCGTGGAACTCGCCACCCTCTCCAGGCATCTTGTTTGCTGCTAACCCTTCTGCCGTTATGGCCCACCGGTTGGCCTTCTTAAGGGAAAATCTGCGCTGCATGTCTCTCGGATATCAGCACGCCCTCTATCACGTCTATTCTCTGTCTTTGCCACCTCAACTTCCGATGTCAACGGGCCCTGGCCTGCATATCGTCCAGGACCAATCATAGTAAAGGAGAATAGAATCTACAGTTCTTTAATTTCACGCCTCGAGCTTCCAATCCCCACAGCCTAGCGAGTCGCATGCAGAACTGGCCATACCCTTGACCTTCGTCTCCTCCCGACTCCCGTCCGTCTGTCGACTGGGTCGTTTCGTCTAATCACCCATCTGCAGTTTATCTATCCAATATTCTGTGGCCGTACCTACTTCCATCACCACGGCTTTATTCAACCTCACGTCGCCTAACACGGTGCTTCCAATCAATTGGCATCGTCACACCGACCTTACTTCGGTCTCTCCAGTTTCCGTTCGGAAAACTTCCCGTCTATAAACTCATCTGCATAGTTGCCACCTCGTGGACTCCTCATAGTCTTTTCATAGTCTCTCAAGGTAAGTGATGCTATCGTCAAGAATCGGTGCTCAGTCCCAGCACTCACTCGTTGGCAACGCGCTAATATGCAATGTCTTTGGGTTCAGCGCTGGCTTGCTCTTCCAGTCCTAGTTAAGGAACAAATGGGCGATCAACAAATCGATGCAGCAGCCGCCAACACGGTCGACAACAGCCAGGAAAATTCACATTTACCGTTTTCGAAACCTTCCCCTCAGCCGTCGCCTGGGGCTGTGTATACTGGTGGTTTAGCGGCACCCTTTTATTCGCAATATTCCTCTTTGCCGGCTCATCAGCAACAGATGAATACACCCCGATATAATCAACAGCCAGCAATCAATCAGTATGCACAGGGAGGTAGCCAAAGCCAGCCTGGGGTTGGATTCGATATGAGTGGTATGGCAGCCTCTCTTCCAAACTATGGGGCTTCTTCTTTCCCTCAGCAACAATACCAGCAGGACCAGCGAAGACCTTCTGGTTCATCTACTCCTGCCGTAGTCTATCATCTTCAGCAAAACGTACAGTATCATCCAGGGGGTCCTTCTTTCGCGAACACAGCGCCCTTCCCTGGTTACGGATCTGTCCAATACGCTTCGTATGCGACTGGTCAGATTTCACCCAACATGCCATACTCACCGTATGGCACGGCGCATCCTCGTCAGGCGGCAGGCCCTGCTCAGTATCCCCAATTTCCTCAGCAAACCTCCCCACAGTACTACTACTATCCTACCGGCTACGGGCCAACGAGTCCTGCTCAGTTTCAGAACCAGACTGGGCAAATGCCATTTGGCTACGCAGGAAGAAGTAATTCGGCCGGCTCTTTTGGACCTCCACCAACACAAGATGCTGAGGGAAGGATGAGTCTTATGGGAGACGAGCATCGTATGTTCTCAGCTCCGTGAAAGTTGGCAGTGTCTAACTTTTGACAGATATCCGAAGAGAGCCATCCAATAGCAGTCTGAGCGCTGTGCCTCGTGGCCCGCCCAGAAAACCGAAGCAATCTGGCCACGCTCTCTGGGTGGGAAACCTTCCTCCTGGGGCAACAGTTCTTGACTTGAAGGATCATTTCTCGCGAGATGCCACTCTTGATATTGAAAGCTTGTTTCTCATCTCGAAAAGCAATTGTGGATTTGTCAACTACCGGACAGAAGAAGCTTGCGCAGCGGCCATGCAAAGATTTCACGACTCAAGATTTCAGGGGGTCCGTTTGGTCTGTCGGCTAAGGAGGACATCAACATCTTCCCCTGCCACTCCAGTCGGCCCAGCCTTCACAACTGCGGGAAACACAAGATCGCCATCTGCGCCTTCCCCTTCGCAATCACCAGTTCCAAAGGCCTCCGCAGAGGTGGAAGAAGCTGGGTCACAGGGGGAAGGTAACAAAGTCGAGGAATCTTCAAGCACTGTCAGAGTGCCCGAGAAGTTCTTTGTTGTCAAGAGCCTCACACTTCAAGATTTGGAGCAAAGTGTCAGGAACGGTATTTGGGCTACGCAAGCTCATAATGAACAGTCTTTGAATAAAGCTTTTGAGGTAAAAGCGCCTATCTTGGGATTGGATTGCATGGCACGAGCTAACAATGGTTACAGACTGCTGATCAAGTGTTTTTGATATTTTCAGCTAACAAATCGGGCGAATACTTTGGCTACGCCAGAATGACTTCGCCCATCGGCGCCAATTCCGATGAGTTGAAACAGTTGTCACAACAAACCAGCGTGGTTGAATCCGCTGATGCACCGCGGAAAATCCCTACGCCAGCGACCGAATTTGCACCAAAAGGACACATTATAGACGACTCTGCACGAGGTACCATATTCTGGGAGGCAGATGTCTCGGATCAGGAAGAGGAGGAGGATGAGAATTCATCAGCGAAAGCAGAAACCGGGGCAGAAGGCACTGATGATAAGCCTTTTAGGGTAGAATGGATCTCGACCGACCGCCTTCCATTCTACCGCACGAGAGGACTGCGCAATCCTTGGAACGCGAATAGGGAAGTCAAGATTGCTCGCGATGGGACAGAGTTGGAAACCAGCGTTGGAAAGAGGCTCATTCAAATGTTCCATCGTCCTGGACCTGTCATGCCCACGTCCATTCCCGGGATATATCCTCCGGAAATGGGAGGAATGCTTCCAAATCAATTGGGATATCAGCAGTGATGCTAATGGTTGATGCATGTCTTTTCCTTGGATGTTGCTAAGCCGGTACGTCTGTGCTCCTTTCATTATTTGCGGCTTTTAATATTATTCCACGGTCACCAATTATTGTTTTCCGCTTGTTGTCATCATCTCATGCTTCTTCCAATTTGGGCGGTCTAGAACCATGTACGCTGAGAGCAGTGCCGGCCGCTGCTGCGACGGTAACACTGCAACGGCGCCAAATCCAAGCTGGGCCATATTTTCGGGTTCCAATAGTCATAGAAAGCCTATCGAGTCGCGACGGAAGTTGCCATATGATAGATCCCCCTTTACTTGCACTCATGGTCTGCATCGACTATGACGCCCTCTCTCCATCTGTAGTTTCTGCTGTATCTTGTCGGAGATGGTAATGCAAAGCATCACATTTTGGGCCGATCTCATTTTTATCTTTTCATTCTAACCCACGTCTCTTTACCATGCTTTATCGTACTGTCCACCATTCACGATGACGCTCCAGGCCCAGGGGATGGAAGAACCTAGGCAGTCCCCGACGTACTTTCCCTCATGCGCGCAGCCAGGCCGAGACCTCCCGAACATGTACCAATGTATTCCTCAAAGGTCCGGTGCTGGCGTTGCGGTAGTCTTTGACCTTTTCCAAAACGACGCCATTTTGATCGCATGGGTACAGACGCAGGGTTCAAATCTGTTTCTGAAGCGGTTTATTGTCGTATCTTACCACCGGTACTTGCATTGATGACGCACCCCTTGCCCATTGTAGAGAGACAACGCAATATATGGGATGAGAGGTAAAAGCAAAGCCAGGCACCAAAGATGCCCAACTCTTTTTTCCCACTGACCATCTCCCGTCACAATGCTTTTCTCGACTCGACTGTTGTTTCACGTCTGGGAGAGGATCCGTGATCTACGAGCAGCACGGAGTCACTTCCGCATCACATCACACTAATTCCGGGGGATGCATCCGAGGTACGCCAACACTAATTCTCAGGCCAGAACTAGCCACTGACGCGACCATTGTCCTGCAGCAAACTCGATTCGACTCACCTTCGATTGGCAGGTGATGCCCAAAATTCTACACAGTACAAGTCCCTGCACACCCACTACCCAAGCCAGGTCCATCCCCCGAACCAAAAGTAGAAACGCCCAGAACGATCTTAGCTTTCTTCCAAGGCTAGACCCTGAAAAAAGATCCGTGCGCTTGAGCCGTCCGTGTTTTGACAGCAAGGTCAGAGTGACGTAATGCCTGTGGCTGTGGCTGTGAAAAATGTCTGTCTCAACAGTCTACTTCACAAGGCTGATCACGTGAATCAATCATCTCTTCTCGAGACGGATCAGCGAGTCTGATACAATGCTAAATATCAACATCTACACCATCGTGTTTCCCAGCTTCACCACGTCTTCGCGCTTCTTGCTCTTCCTCGTGAGTTCGCTGCAAACTGACTGTATCTGCAAGGCTGTTCTACAGTGTACTGTACACTTCTCGTATACATACACCCACATTCGTTTCAAGACCTCCCCCCTCCCCCGGTACTCCCCTTTTTTCTTCTTCATAATGTGCAAGGAATACATGTCCCGTGCCTCATGCCCCAATGTGTCCCGTCACCCCACCAGGATAGTATACTTTCTGCCCTATACTACGGTGATGGCTCCGACTCTCCTTACAAGCCTCACGGGACAGTAGGCTCTCAACATCTCCAATCCTCCTAGACCCTGTAGACAAGAAAGCGGAGCACTCACCTTAGTACGCAGATTGACCGCATTGTCTCGACATCCAGACTCGGAAATGGAACGAAGTGACCTGTTTGCAGCATCTGTGCCGCTGAGGTCGTGTCTTAGTCTCTAGCTAGCATAGGAACGATCTACATTACACGTCGACTGCATGTTTTTTCTAAAGTCCGGACTCCTCGTACCGGGAAAGGAAATGAAATGATCTGATTGTATATTTATCCCATGCCGCTGCGTTCTTCTTGCTCTGAAATATTGGGAGTGATCTACATTGCACTGCATTGCATTGCATCTCATCTGGCTGATGGGATAGTGTGTGATTTATCTACTCCGCGGACCAAATACCATGGTTATTGGAGGGGAAATTTGGATGGGAAAAGATTTTATCCCTTTCGACATACTAGTAATTAAGACGACTGTGAGTGGAAAACATCACTAAAGTCCTTTTATATCATCTTATTCGACGAAACAAACGTAGTCAGTACGAATATACAAATATACGCAACCAACATTTGTCTAAAATATTGAGTTATAATATTATTCCTCCATACCGTTCCTATAATTGAAATCCCAACTACTAAGCAGGCGCCGTCCAACAACTTGTCCCTGTTTTTTTCTGTCCTTCTTTCTTTCCTGTTCCTTGTTTCCTTTGTCGTTTATTTTTGGGACTTGCCGTTCACGAGGTAGGTAGGTAGTCATGCAGGATAATGACTCGTCAACGTGCCGCAGATGAGTATGTATGTATGTATGCAAATCCAAATTCCCATGCATGGACACCGAGATTCAGATTGGTGGCAAATTGACAGCCACGAACCTGCTTATTGTCTTCAGGGTTTGTTTCATCTGCATAGATACCTTGGAAGATGGAGTGTAATAAGCAAGCCACTGTTACATCGTATGTATCAAATCCTGCTCGTTAGGTACGTTTTGTTCGGATACGACATGGAGACTGACCTTTTCTCAATCCAAGATATACAGGTTTGGAATTTTTGCCCGGCGGTGGGTGGGATCATGCGTCTCTTTGAGAAGAGCTGACTGCATGCATATTCGATGGAAGAGGTTCCGCTGTGCCGCCTTTGGTTGAAATGAGGCTGTTGCTAGCCATTGGCGTTGGGGCCTTCGTTTTGCTGTTACACTTGGAACTTGCCACCGTCACTACCCTGTAAGCTCATGGTATTCTTCATCGCAGGGAGATTTTCCCCATTGTCTCGTCTCGATACAATGCATACTCCGTAGACTTGAACAACTCTCGAGTTCCATTATCGACTCTCCTCAAACCATCTACCCACAGTCTACTTACCATTCTACCAACGAACCAATCTTCCCTTGAAGACTAGAATCCTGAACCTCGATATTTCTATCTTTTCTCCTCGATTTTCTCCTCCCTCCTCTTCTTCTTTCACCATGAGATCCGAGATCCCCGTCCTCCCTACTGTGTATTTCTCAAGACCCATTCTCTCAATCCCACCCCACAAAATTCCTCTCTCGAATTATATTCCAGACACCAACACAAACAATCAACATCAAATACTCCAATCAACTATACATCTCCTTACATCACACTCCCACCCATCCTTCCCCACACCGATCAAAACCCATCGTCCCCAACCAGGTTTCTTCTTTTCCAATCAGATTCATAACTCTACGGTATCACCATTCCATTCCATTCCATTCAACCTTGAAGCATTCGCAAACCTAAAAAGTTCCATCATCTACAATCCCCTACATATACGACACCGACAACAACAAAAACAAAAACAAAAATTCATATATATAATTCACCAAACCAAACCAAATCAATCCCAAAGAAAAAGGAAAATCCAAAAAAGGAAAAGTTCATAAAACATATTTTTTAGTTTATACATGGTAAACACACAGAGCCCAGCCCACCTTCAACCTGGTTTGAAAAAAAAAGGGATTTTTTTTCATCTCTAACCCACTCCAAGAGCCCTTCTTCCGTTCCAGAAAAAGACTGGGAGAGCTCGTCAAGTCCCCGGAAATCAATGAAGATAGTATGTCAGGAGAACATCGTCGCGCGGACGTCGTGGATGGGATGGGATGACTTCAATCTTTGGAGGTGAATGGATATTCGTCAATTATTTTCTTCATGTATACACGTACATACATACCCATCTCAGCTTTACACGACTAGTACACGACGACGGGACTTGTCATGAAAACATTTGTACAAACAAGCCATTTCATTCATGTTCATTATACAAATACAGAGTTGTAAATTCGTAAGTTTCCTCCAGTCCCTTTGAGTGGACAAAGACGTGCCTCAATGTACAAAACGAAGGAAGGACAACGACAAAGTACGACCCCTTGACTTCCTCCGATAGGAATAAAATAACGAAGGAGAAACTCAGAATTGCGGCAGCGCGATAGCACACCAAAGTTTGCAGACGCCTTTCCCCTTTCCCCCACCTGTGTCAATTTGGGATCCATACCATATTCATGTCCGCTCAATTGGAGGACATCGCACGATCGGGCTTTTAGCCACCTTTGTTTTGACTCCCAACGCCTGCGAGGTTGTGTCGTCCATACAGATGGTATTGTAGACAACCTTCTCGCTTGCCATCGTTGTAAATCGATTGAATGACCAACGTACATACCAGAAAATATGCTCAGCTTGAACTTGGAATCAAAACGTGTCATCGCGATATCTGGATCGACTCAACTATATTCGTACAAGTTGTTTTCTTCTTGAATCGACCATCTCTTTCTTTCGCGTCGATGAATATCAATCCATGTAGAAGTCACCTTTGAGGATGCGCTCCTGGAAGGCATCAGGCATCTTCGGTTGTTTGGGCATCTCTCTCTGTGGCGGCTCCATGACGGTGACGCTCTTGGCACGTTGATGAACAGCGGGTTGAGGGATGCCACCAGAGATAGAGGAGCGTTCAGCTCTGGATCGAAGGTTCTCAGCGAAGTCGTAGCCTTGACCTGCTAAATCAAAATGATTAGCTGACGTTCTTCTACCGTGCTGAGACGAAATGAGTGACAGAGGCGTTTCAATATTTCTATGCTTAATGTATGAACAGGACAAACCTCGGCCGTTGTTCGCGGTCGGGGGGGCTTTTGCTTTAGAGGAGATGGTAGCTCTACCATTGGCTGATCCATTCCCAGTGCCTGACCTGATATCCCGCATTGCCCTGGCACCAAAGCTCATGCGTCGAGCAAATGGGCTTGCAGGTATAGCCTGGGCGTCACCGTCCTCGAATGGACTCTCGTCAACAGTGCCGGAAGTGGAGCTGGAGATGCTCTCGCCTCGTGAACGAACTGAGCCAAACGGGGAGGTTTGATTTGGAGAGGCTCCGAGTCCAACAGTTGTGAGGGAAAGACGGCGTTGCTGAGCCTGAGCAGCAGCGCTTGTGATTGGACCCATGTTCGGGCGGTCGTTGGTGGGTGCAGCGGGGCGTTGTCCGAAGAGGTCGACGAAGCTACCTGCAATCGAGGAACGTCGTCTGCTAGTGGCACCCGGGGAGGGAAGTGGAGGGCTGTTGCGGTCGGAAGAGGACATTGTGGATGGGATGGATGGAGCGGAGGCGAGGGTTTGTTGTCGAGGAGTAGGAGGAGGTATGCTGTCTGCTCACTTCAGCGAGCGGACCGGCGGGAGTTGTGTTCTATGGAATGGTTGCACTAGCGGACGAATGTGTCGGACGGAGAGATCAACGGAAGCGTGTGGTGGAGAGTGGTGGTTGTTGGAGTGTTGGAGGTGCAGCTGAGGAGAGGGAGCTATTAGGAGTATCTTGCTTGATACACGTCACTCGTGGAAGCTAGCGAAATGGCGTGGAGGATGGGCGAGGTTTGATTGGGAAGCAGCAGAACAGCAATGAGGTTGGCTAGGAGAAGGTGAATATGGGCAATTTGGTGGAGGAAACTGAGGGTTGAAGGGGGGGAAAGGAAGTGTAACAGAGGGAGGAACAGGCAGGCCTCTGAAGCAAGCTCATATGGACACTTTTCTGAACAATCTCTCGCCAATGACACGGTACCGTTGGATGCTAGCTCCAATACCCCATCTTTTAGGGCCCTAGGGGCTCCCCAAAAGAAGGCACCGGCACCCCCCAAATAACCATGCCCTCCCCACCATTGGACTCGTTTCTTTTCCCCGCACAACACCAACCGCCATGCAATCACAAAGCATCTGTACCACGCATCCCAACACGGAACACGCCTCAGCATGCCACTTCCTACGCGGGAAGACAGGAAACGGCGGCGGGTCCAGGGGTGCGAACAATGTAGGGTCATTCCGTGTGACGAGGGTCGACCATCTATGTACTGTGGTACAGTAGACAGAGTAGGATCGTCTAGCTTTGATATTGGGCATCGAGATGCACCCCTGTGGTAGGCATGCATGGAGGATGCCTTCGATCGTGGATCGTGATGCAAACGCTGTGGTCTGTGGAGAACGCTGTAGATAATTCTGGAACTCAACGGGCTGATCATCATTTGCCTCTAGCATCATTCAATCAAGATTTCGTTCGTTGGTACATGTGAGAAATCACACCACCACGTTACTCTACGTTTCACTATTGCGTCCGGAGACATCTCCTGAACTTGGTTAAGCAAGTGGCACAATTTCTCGAATTTCAGCTAGATCCATCGCAAATAGCGCGCTATAGTCGCCGCTGTACTCAAGAATGATCGCTATTTCACTTTCTGCTTAATACTGATAGCATGAAAGCGAGTTCATCGACTCACTGCCTTTGTATGGTAACCTACTATCTGTACTATACTTCTGTATGAACTTCGATATCAAGGACTCTTCGGCTTTCCAAATTCGCCAAAACTTCTCGTGCAGTCCATTCTGAGTTGAGAAACAGAAATATCAACGGTGATTCTGGCTATCCTATTGGGAAGAGGGCACCGAAATAATAGCCCCACGTGTCATGCTAGGTCAAAGTAGGCGAAACCAAGAACAATACAAGGTGCCGAATTCGATGAGTGATTTCCTCTCACAATACCTGGTAGGGATCTGCTTGAACGGATTGGGGAATGTTCTATCGAGGCCAAACGAGCTGGTAAGCTAAACGATACCTGTTTCAACTGCTTATTAGACTTGTCAGCTCTATTTGAAGTCACCTAATGGACAATATAGGTCATATACTCTTCAGAAGGAATAGTTGGTATCTGGTAGTTGGTATTGGAAATGAATGTTGAGCTCAAACAAGTATTCAGGTAGTCAAGTCAATAATCCACTAAATGGATTTCCTCAAAATAAAAATAATCGGCGAGTAATAAAGAGAAGAATCATGTAGAAACGTGATAAACAAATTATACTTGGAGAGAATGGTGTACGATAAAACCGAGGCAATTGGTAATGTTTTCCTAGATGGGGTTGTATCGATATATTAGTAGGAATGTTTTTGGAGCATGTTCGGTTGTGGAATAATGACGGAGTTGCTCAGATAGTTTACTAAGTATACTTTGTTGATAGTAGTATAATTAGTACCCGGGAAGGTGTAACTCGTATTTAAGTTATCAAACAAATACAAAGAACTCGTACTTGGGGAAACGGATAAATCGAAAAATGGATATAGTAGGAAATCGTAAGTAACGAGTATAAAGCCATCGCCACTTCCAAAATCCGAGCAAGCAAAAAGATTGGGAATATTCTTAGAATCAGAGAAAGCAAATTGGAATTGAAGCGGGAACAAGTGATTAAGAAATCGAGTACTACAGTATCAGCTTTAGGGAGAGAAGTACCATCATGGAACGTGTGGTGTAAAGGATGGTAATGAGGTCTTGGACTACGTGGTGGAGGATTTGCTTCAATCACCATGAAAAGCGAATTGGAGAAAGGATGAAAGCAGAGCCATAGGTCTCACCCGGGTAGTAAACGCTATCCGAGGCGGGTCCGGTCGCTAGGTCTGAGACGATGGACTTGCATGGCGATGGCGGTATGAATTCTATCTCAAAAAAGGCCCAAGGTATGTTGACAGGTTACCAAAATTAATCATGCAAGGGACCGCCAGGAAAGGGGTTCGGCACCACCAGATGTATCCCTTGTTGAATAAACCCACAACACGGGTCGTCGGTGTGCAGAATCTATTTGCGTAGAGTAATCGATGGATCCGGGATTGTGGTGGGGATATCATGGCCTTCGATCTAAACTTAAACACTGCTGCTCAGACGCGAGAAGTTCGTCAAAGAGAAATGAGTGATGATATAACGCAACATTGCTCCAACTACATACATAAGCCACACGTGAACAAGACCCTCAAAGAAGAAAGACAAAAGCGGAGATGGTTTGCGTTGAAGAAAGAGAGAAGAGAAGTACAAGACTGCCAACCGCATCACCACCAAGCCACCAGCCTAACTTGTCAATCACCGATGAAGAACATGCATAAATCAAGGTTGCAACCACGCATTCAGCCCCAAACATCCGTCTTCAAGAAGAGAAAATTTCGTCGGCATTCCGCTCCAAACAGTTCTGTGTGCCATGCAGATCCATATGTCATGTCCGTCTCCTGCGTCGTAGTGCCCCTCGTATCAAAATCCAACCTTAAGTCCTAATCAACAGCCAGCCCCGACTCTTCCCAATGACGAACTCAAACAACCAGTGCAACGTTAGCAAACTCATGTTGATGCCGATGAGTTCCTGCCAATTCGTTCGCGTATCTTCCACAATTTGTGCAGAGAGTCGAAAGATGCCCTGCGCCTTGCAAGAATTATGCATGTATAATGTCTCGCAGTGCGTGGATGATGCCTGACGTCGGCCGATTAAATGTTGCCAATTCTTTAGCCCGCTCACGAATGGCTCGTAGTTCTGATCGGTGTTCTCTGCTCAGGCCGTCTTGTTCGACTATGCTCCTGAAGGCGAGAAAGACATTCGTCCAAAAGTCTCTCGGCCTGTCATATTGGAGATCCGTTAGGGTGAGCTCGTGCCAGAGTGAAGTTCTGTCGACGGCGCCTCGTAACATGAAAATCAGCGCCGAGGCCGCTGCATTTGTAGCTTCTAAAGTGTTGTCATCCCATCCCTTTGATACTCTTTCAGCCAAATAGCTGCGATAGACGTCAAAGATGTCATAGACGTACTCCACCCAGTTACTCTTCGCCAATCTCTCGTGATGATCTGTCTGCCTTCCCAACCAGCTCTCAGACAAGGCGGCGAAATTCCGAGCAGCCGCACACTGTAGGTCTTCGAGTAAGATTGCTGTCTGCCTTACTGGCGTCAGTACGGCTTCGCACTCTTCTGCAAATTGTTGGTCGCGTATACAGGCTTGCGCAATGATCGGTTCAAGTAATCTTTGTGTAGCGGCATAAATCGGTCTGTCAGAGCAGACCAAAATAGGTCTCGCAGTGCGACTGCCGCGTTCGTCCGTGAACGTCTTCATGTGCCTATTGTAACCGAACAGAGATGTCTGCATATCTTCTAGTGTTTTATTGCCCAATCTTTGGTGAATATAGGCGTTGACAAAGGAGGCATGCTGAGCAGTATTGAATTCGGGACTCGGGACCGGCCAAATGTCATCGAGTCCTTCTATCTCGATTGACACTCGTTGGCCGCTCCCATCATTTCCAAGAGGATATATGACACCTCTAGCTCGTCCCATGCACGACCTGCGACACATTGCATTTGCATATTGATTCAGAGCCCAGTATATATGCTGGTGTTTGAATGTTAGCTGTTGCGCACTAGTAGCCCTCGTCCCAACACGCTTACGGAGCATGGCGCAGGGCTGGAGCAGGTACAGCTGGCCCATTTGTTGTTTGAGCTGTTGCGAAACTCCACGAAGAAATCTTCCCTGCCATGGTACTGTACACGTCTGTTGCCTTGCCGCTTGAGGCCTGTAAAGTGGATGTTTTCCGAGTTGATGGCTTGTTGAATATTTGCTGTAGAGACATTCGGTAAACCATCTGTCATGAGCTCGTAAGCTATCTCGGGGTCGTACTCAATGGTGCTTTCTGAAGCCACCACACGACGACCAGGCTGGGTATGCGCCATTGCTGAGCTGAGTTCCAACTCGTCAAAGTATTGTAAAGCTGGTATAGTCAGAGGCACTGAAGCGGACAAGCAAAGATAAAAAACGAGGAACCATTTCGAGTGAAGGGAAGCCGCAACCCCACTTACATATAAGAACGTGCTCACAATGTTTTGTAGGGCTGCCCGGTCCCGATAAGGTGGATACAAGCTGTATTCGAAGACTGAGGATTCAGCATGATGCCACCGCTGTAGTTGCTTGCAACCCTATCCAGATCGCCCAGTCAGACGGCATGTCGAAACGTCGGACCGAGCTTTCTGCGACAGGATTGGCTGAAAAATGAGGAGGAATGGACATGGTGGTAGAGCATAGTGAAGAGGAAAGGTTCAATCGGATGGATCTATCGGGAACCTTGCCGGCTGCCGACTTAACTTGCTGGATACAGGGCTACAAAATCTGAAAGCACCTTCGTCTCTCATGATTCTGTGAGATCATCTACTGCATGATTGGATGTTCAAAGACCCATTATGACACTCTGTGTGGAAGATGTCAAAAGCCACATCAAACCGCGTGTCTGCCGAGTAAAAAGTTGCAAGGAACAACATCTGCTTGAGCGCTCAAATCAGTACAGGGCAAATTGAAAATTGACCGTACCTAGTGCTCTCAGCCTACGACGCGAGGATATTTAGCCTGCATATGTAAAGTGAGCAAATTTGCACACTGCCTACCCAACACAGGTCAATTTACCGAGCAGTCGGATCTCAGAACGGGTCTATCCATGCACATACCACCCATATTGGTCGCTGTCAGCCAATCAAAATTGCCAACGGTAAGTCAGCCTTGCTAAATAAAAGCAATAGTCAACTAAGACTTCTCTGATCTACGCATCGATACAATGGTCTTGTTCCTACCACAATCAATCGATGCTGGGCGAAATCCTTTCTCCAACACTTGGAAATCGGAACCAGCCGCGTTGGACATAAGCTAGGCATCAGCTGACCCAATCCGCCTGTGCAGATATTTCGGCTAGTTTGGAGTCGGTACCGAATGTGGCTTATAGTAGTTGCTGTGATTCGTTAGCAGGAGTGCATTACTGTCAAGATCATGATTGCAAAATGATGCAAAGAATTCGCCCAGTCCGCTCGAGCTCCAACAATTAGCAATCATTGGCACTCATCAAGGAACGCTGATTGTTGAAGCTAGTGAAGTCCCGTGTAGTGAACACGCCACGAATTCGATGTCTGCCTCTCAGCCTAATCCTATAGGCAAGGCCTGGTGCCCGTTGTGGCTCAAGATTCCATTTAGGCCTTTGCTTCCACGTTATACATCAGGCTCAACGCTTTGTCTCTTCTTGTATGAGAACAGCTGAGCGAAACTCAGTATTCTAGTTGCCATTGCATGACTTGACTTGATTTAAATCGGTTCCAAGATTCATCATCATAGTCTGTTCATGCTGTGTAACAGAAAACGTCGTGAAGTGAGCCGGGCCGTTCCCCCTCGCTTGCACGCGAACATCACAATACTGGATAAGCCAGTGTCACAATTTGTGCGACTCGTGAGATTGGAGGGACGGGAGCCTGTTCAATTTTAAATATTAACCAGGTTCCAAACCTTTTTCGAACTTTCGCTGGATATTGCTCATGAAGCGATCGAAGGCTTTGGCGGAAGTACGGAAAATTGTTCCGTCACTTGATGTATCAAGTGAAAAGAGGGTGGCGCTAGTAAAAACTGTTTAATCCTTCAAGAACTTGCCCATTCGCCCACAAGCAGATCTCCAGTGTACCCAGGGATACGGAGAGTTTCCACTGGCCAATTCGCAGTAGAGGCAAAACCATGATCAACAAGCCGGTGTAGCATGTTTTGCATGGACCGAAACTGCCCGCGATGGTAGTGTCAAAACTGGCAGAATGGTTCTCATACTAGCATTGGACAGTTTTGTGAAGGCAGCCCCTTCGCTCTCTGAACGGCTTCCAGTGCCGGAGCTGGGCGCGGTTCAGATTAATCCTCCTTTCAAGCCTAACGTGAAGAAAATCAGGTTGGAGGATTCGAAAGCACAAGGATGAGCCGTGGTCGACAATTGTCTTCGCCACCCTGCAGTGCTGCATCCTGATTGAGCTAGACCAGGCAACCCAGAAATCCTATAAGAAGAAGGGGCCCATGTCGTCTGCAGCATTCCTGAGCGCAAGTTCCTTCCTTTGTGTCTTTCTTCCATGTCCATTCCACGACTTTTCAAATTGTCCCAAGATTCCTTCGGGATGGCTTAACGTGACCAACCGGCCGGAAACGGTCAATAAAAGGGGCCTAAGGCGTGCCGAGGACCCGGGAGGTAAGAACTGATTTGGAGCCGAAGAGTTGATTTAGGGATCCTTCTCAGGACAAGAGTAGTTCGTATGTCCAGAAATGAGTTCGGCGAAGAGGATCACCTCAATTTAGTTCCAAATCAAATTCGTAAAGTAAATTTGGCCCCATCGTAAAAGCTAGGGATATCGACGCAATCAGCCGGGTGGAATAGTCGTTTGTGCGAAAATAAAGCAGCCAATGGAAGTCTCTGTTTGAACGATCTGGCGAAGCTGTCTTTCACTTGAGACGCCTCCGGGCACAAAGGACCCTCTTTTGGAGGACGAAATCGGCGGACTTGATTGCGTCTGTGACGAAGCGTCAGCTCACGGCCTCCTTATGTATAAACAAGGACATCATCAATCCAGGTGCCATCATCTTCGTGCCATAGAAGCGCTGACATGCGCCTGCCTGGCAGGTCCTGGATTCAATGGAATGCCCAGGTGAACCAGGAGGCGCCAGAGCCTTTGTCGGGACAGCCACCATGGCCGCGAAGGATCGTTGCCGCCAGGGTGATTCGAGGTGCAGACGAAGCTCTCGAGTATAACGAAGGACGCGTAGCAAGGTCGGAAGGGCGCGTAGCGAAAAGATTGGGTAGATGGATCTCATCACAATGGGGGAGCAGCGGCGCGTAGAGTAATGAGCATGAGTGTGAAGTTCATGGAAGCTCAGGATCTAGGCGCGAAAAGCGGTACTATCGCCATGCGCGCGCTCATGAAGCGCGACCCCAAACCCCCCCTCTCATTCACAACGATGAAACGATTCCATTACCATGAGCTATGAGTTGAGGCTGAAGTCTAGTTATTCGAGTTGTCTTGGCCAGAAGAAGAGTGCTCACTCAGCATGGCGTTAGAAGGAGGGTTTACACAGCTCGACCAGGTACTCGGCAGTTTTTAGTCTTTCGAACAGCAAAGTGCGGTTTTTACAAGAGTTTTGGACCAGCCAGTTGTGGTGGGCAGTGCAAATGGTTCAAGTATGTGGTAGATCTGCCAGTCCTCATCAATCGCAAAGGAGGCTGAGGTCGGAGTTTCCGGACTTCCTCTTTCCTCAATATTGTCAAATGAAATGTGGTTTTCCAGCCGAACTTCCTCCCTCAATTTCAACATCTGAAGTACAGGAAGAAGCTGTGTTGTTCTACCCAAGGGACCTCAAGAACTGCTAGACGATCAAGACTAAGAACCGTAGTAACATCCGGTTCCTAGATTTCCTAGTAATTTCACTCCGAATTATGGTAAGCAATGTACGGGGACTCGGAGTTGGAAAGGGAAAGTATGGTAGAAGTAGTAACCGGGTCCAAAAACATTCATGAATGATGGAAAGTTACTTGTACTATATTGCATGGGGTCTCTTTCAATGGTCACGTTGAACTGCCTTCAAGAAGGGCCACTATGATAAATCAATTAGAGCCTACTAAGTTATGGCATTTTCTATAGCACAGATACGACACGTAAGCATTTCGTTCGATTCAATGTACCTGGTACTTCAATAGAATTCAAGTCAACAAAATTCAATTTTCTTACTCAATAGCCGACGGAGATAGTATGTACTACGCCTTACTGAAGAAACCCTCATAATCGACTGTCCTTCCCAATATATGTCTGGCCCAGTCTCAATTGCTTGATAGCCTCCATCACCATCTCGTCCACAATTTGCTTTGCAGGTTGGACTTGCTTGATGACCCCGGCAACCTGTCCCATCAAGAAGGGAACATCCACATCCTTTTCATCCTCCATATCCTTCTGCAATGGCACAACTCCGGCATCGGTTAACTTCTTAATTTCCTCGGGTCTATTCTCCCATCCCTGGATGTAATCGTTCATCCTAACACGGAGTGGCCTTCCACTGACGACCAGAGTCCTCAGGGTATCCGCAAAGTCTGCCGTTACTACAGCTTGCTTGTGTTGGTTCGAGCATCCAGCTTCAGCAGAAGCCACGAATCGAGTACCGACCCACACACCTTGAGCACCCTGCATCAAACTGCTGGCCAAACCTCTGCCGTCATATATGCCACCCGCAGCAACAACCATAGCTGGCTCCCCAGTCAGAGGACTCTTGTACTTCCTTGCCACATCCACCACACTTGGAATTAGTATGCTGTTGGCGATATCTCCCGTGTGTCCACCTCCTTCACCGCCTTGAGCACAAACAATATCCACACCAGCATTAAAAGCCTTGACAGCATGCTTCGGATGCCCGACCATGTTCATGACCAATATCCCAGCAGCATGCAATCTCTCAATAACATGCTTAGGAGGCACACCCACAGCACTGACAAACAACTTGGCCCCATTCTTGATTGTGACTGTAATGAGATCATCCAGTTGTCCATGCGTGTAATCGTGATTCGTCTTCCTCGCGGATCCTCCAACTTGCGGTAAGGCAAGATCCACGCCAAATGGCAAGGACCTGTCCGTCAAGTTCTCCTTGATCTCGTCGATAATGGCTTGAAGCTGCTCAGAAGTATAGCCTAGTCCACCGATTACGCCTAGGCCGCCTGCATTACTCACTGCTGCGGCAAGTGGTCCACCAGATGTTCGAGCCATGCCTGCTAAAATAATAGGATAGCGTATGCCTAGAAGTTTGCAGAGGGGCGTCTGCAAGCTTGGTGGAGAAGCCATGTTGGATGTGATTGCGGTTATTTGCAACGCCGTCGATATGGGACTGAGCTTGGAGGATTTTCAGGGAGGCCCGTGAGGAATTCGACGTTGAAACTCAGAGCGGCAACGGCGGCGGCGGCAAGCTTGGTGTTGGTGACTGAGGAAGAGGATGTGAACAATCTCCCGACATGGTAGCTCGCTTTACTGCAGCTTTATATCGCTGTAAGAATGATAGGGCAAGACTGTCTCGTTGGAACTTTGTGGGCACGGTGGGGTAGCATCCGAGGTGTCGAAGCTTCGTGAGGAGACGGCGTTACTCGGCATCTCTTGGTTTCGCTTCTACAAGCGAACGCGATGTATCACCACCCTGTTCAAATCGCTTCAGAGCCGAAATTCAAGTCTATCAATTCTTGATCCGTCATTTCAAAGTACCAATACTGTGGTTCAAGAGTGGGCTCTGGCTTGGAGGACGAAAGGATTCAAGGACATGCACATCTGTATTTCATCACAACTCCTCAGCGCTTACATGAAAGCGACCAGGGTGCTGCAACCCACGTTTGGCGCACGAGATTATCGATCAGGCACGACTCCACGGCTACTCCCAAATGGATGGAGTTTGGAGAGATTTCCCACATCAAACGCCAGTCAGCTCCAAGTTCCTCTCGCGATTGACGAATATGACGTCGGAAATAGCACGTCAAATTGGGGAAAAATTGTAGATGTTCTTGGTTTCATGTATGGCCTGCAATTCCTCATGGAGATAAACTCAATAAAGTGATGAAATGTAACTGGAAACATTTCTTTGGCAACGTTAGTTCACATTCATTTCCAGCGGCGGTACAACATTCGCAGGTCTAAGTCATATCTTGGGCAACCTTCGCAAACACGTCGCTACCATCCAGCTAGTGAACTCGCCTCAAGGACCCGTTTCCAGGGTTGATGTGGACAAGTCTGACCACCAGTTATCCCAAATCAGTCATATTCGTAATACATGAGGCATCATCGAGAATTTTCCGGAGCATTGTTGCTCAGCACAAAATGCAGCGTGTCAAATCGGTGAAATGACTCTTGTAGGGCTGTAGTCTAACCTCTAACCTGTGCCATGTTAGTACACGAGTCTCAAATTGATTCGTGAATGGGCGGGATAGTTTAAGAATATCAGATAGGAGCGAAAGATATGCTAAATTGCATCCACATTGATCTAGTAGGATCTCGGATGAACTATGCGTTTGTTGTATGGTGTATCATCATATAATGATGGGGATGAAGTGAGAAGGGAGCTAAATACCTTTAATGTCAATGGCAAACATAAGCGATGCAGCAGCACGCGGTGGTGAAAACTAGAATGATGGCGGCTTTCGCCCGTCCAATCATCCTCTCAGCGGTAGAATGTGCTGAACGAGAACGTTCTGTCTGCACAAGGGGCATTCGGGTTTCTCCCGTACCCAGTCGCCAATGCAAGACCAGCAGAAGATGTGGCCACATGTCGTCACACTAGGATCCTTCATGCCGTCTAGGCAGAGGGTACATTTTCTTTGCTGGCGACCGTTAATCCAAGCCATAGTCTCTTTATCTTCGAGATTGTATCGAGGGTTCTGGAGCATGGGAGTGTGTGTGATCTTTTGAAGAGTAGACTTGTCCATTTCAGGAGCAGGGGTGTCCGTCTCAAAGAGAAGAGCGTTGTTGCTGGAATAAGATTGTGGGTCCAGAGACACTTCGACTCCGTGGCCGAGGATAGCAGTGCCGCCGGTGAAAGAGCTGGTGTTGGCAATGGTGAGGCCACGTGTGACAGTGCTATGCATGTGCAAGTAAGCCTGTACAGACAGCTGAAGCACAAGAAGTACACCAAGGACCTCATAGCCGACACGTTGCGAGGAAGGTTCCACAGTGCGAGTAAAGATATATCGAAGTCCCCATAGTCGCTTGCTCAGGTGGTAGTACGCACCGCTGAAGTAAAATACTGCCAAACTGACAGCATACACAGGTGAAGATGAGGTAAGAGTGTCGAGGTTGGCGAGGATGTAATGCTGGAATGTATCGAGCGAAGTGGGCCTGGAAGAACCTTTCTTTGCAGACTTTTTCCTGAGCACGGACTCTAATTTTGCTCGAATGCGACGACGAAAAGCTGGCAGTATGCGATTTAGGCCATAGGGAAGAAGTATAGTTGTGACAATATATCCCGACCTGCGGTAAATCGAAGGTAATCGTCGCGTGTCGTCTTCCACCTGAATAATATCGCAGTATTCCTCGCCCAAGGTGCGATTACCGACGAAGGTTGTCAAACCCAAGTACAACAGCTCGGCTACTGTCCGAGCTTCCGAAGTATATGTGTGCGCGAATCGAGCTCCTTTGAGGTTTCGTAGGATATCGGACAGCTGCTCTAGAAGCATGCCTTGAAAATAGGCGTCCTTCTGGTTTGAACGAATGACATCTGGAGATGCAGCGAAGGGGTAGTTGTACCCGCTGGGAGCGAGCTCTGTCATGATGGATGAACGAGGAATGTAGATAGAGGCATTGCTCACCGAAGTGAGCAGATGTTTGGTGGTGATGAGGAACTGAAGCCGAGGGTTTTCAAGGTCGAAGTTAGCGTGAGTGCTCGGTCCATCTGCCGATCACCTGATAAGTTGCGGGCTACCAAGGTTGATACTGGTAGGTAGTTCACTTGTAGCAATCACAGCGGCATTTGACGACGAGGATTCAAACGGTCTCTAATTTTTTTGACACAATTTCTAGAAGCTAATAGACTACACTCAGAATTGATTTGATGGACAACGCTGGTGAGTAAGAACTGAAGGTTATTACCAGTAATGCATTACACGGGGTATCACTTTGCTACTATTACATATACGATAGACCGCCTCTCTTACTCCTGATCCTTCTCATTCAGTTCGACGCTACTGATAGCTGCTTTCGTTCTCGTCTTCCGGTTTAGGACTTCCTCAAGAATGAAGTCGTCAATAGCATTGAAGTAGCCTTCTTCCGTCACGGTATCGTTATGGAAACCTCCAGGAAAGTCTTTCCAAATCTTGATAGGTACCGTGCATAGACTGTGTAACGTTTTCATGTGCGATGGTCTGAAGCCGTCAGTATTAGAGCTTTCCAGTTCGTCCAAAAGTAAGCAACTTACGGTACGATTTCATCTTGGAGTCCGCTGAGAAACAAGACAGGCACATCTTTGATCGTCCCAATCACCTCATCACTTGGCCAGATCTGGTGACAAAGCGGTGCCAAATATCTTGCAGGTGGAAAAGCACTAAGACTGGTGTTAGACAAGAGCATCATGTAGGGTACTCTTAAGTCACCTTGGAATCATCTTTCGAATGCTCGTAAAAGTGTTCTCGAGTATCATGCCAGCGATGTCGCCGGATTGGTAGTTGTTTGCTGCCAATCCAATGCCAACAGCGCCTCCTAATGACTGCCCATATATGACGATCTTCGAGTCGCGAAGGTCTGCGCGTTGACGTATGTAGTCAAGGCCTGTCTGCGCATCGATTGTGAGTCCTTTCTCGTTTGGCGATCCTGTAGACAAACCGTATCCACGGTATTGTAGCATGAGAACGTTGCAGCCTAGCTCCTCAGTCAAGATCTTTGCGATGGGCACTCTATGCCCTATGTTTCCTGCGTTTCCATGAAACATGAGTATCGTGACATTGCGAGCGAAATTTCGGTTGGAGGGTTTGATTAGAAAACAGCTCAGCGACTCTCCGTCTGGGGTGGGTATCAGGAGTTCCTCGAAGTTTGTAAGGCCGACCTGCGAAGGTCTTGGGACGTTGGTTCGAGCATCCGGAGGCAGGGCGCGAGGGTATATGAGTTCGTTCTGCTTGAAGTAGAGGAGACTGCTCGCCAGACAAGCAACTACTGTGGAGCCTATCACGGGCAATCGTAGGTAGGATAGGTATTCGCTCATGGTGGAGAGCGAGAAGAGTCGAGGACAGCGGAGGAGAGTTGGCATATACGGAGGGTGAGATCGCTGCCACTGCTCGCAGGAAGTGTATTGAAAGGTGTCGAGCGAGGGGATTGAGGTTACAGTGGAATTTCGAGGACGCGAGGTTGGTTGCATGATGTACTCAGAGATGGGGTCAAGGTCGACACCTAGGTCTAGGCTGAAACGTTTTGAAGTTCGTTCCTGCAGGCTGCAAAGAACATGAGATCGATCAAAAGCAACGACGCTCCTCGACACTCCATAGAATTAATCTTAAAACTACGTCGACGATTCGGTCAACTTGCCATCATCGTCATGACTTCCCATAGACCGCGATTCAACAGAAGCGGGTGGGTATCAACTAAGTATACTGTATTCAGCGGATCTAGGGAGGCCCTAAATCAAACTGCGTATATACAATTTCCGAAGTTTCAGCTGTCCTCAGAACTGGGAAGCAGTAGGCACTTGATCGAAACATGCTTGATAGGGTCGCAGACTCGTTGATAGCTTGGCCAGCACGTAATTCTCTCAATAGCAGAAAGATAGGATTGGGATTCTTGAGAATAGAACTTGTGGCAGCTGCCAAGAGTTACCACGATCCATTGCCGCTTCGGGTAGCTTCTGGAACGCGAACGCAGCTTCCGCCTAACATCGAAGTAATACCAAACATCAACACTACACGTTGAATTCTTTTATCCCCCTCACCATAATCTCGCAGTCTACGCTCCACACAGTCTCCTCACGCCCAGAACTATTGCTGAAAATGCCGACCCTTACAGGAGCACTCGGAGAAGGTATTTGGAGCTGTATGCTTTACCCATCCAACACTGACTTGCTCAGATGGCATCCACATCGATATGAACCACTTGAAGAAGGGCGAAGTCAAGTAAGAGACTCATAGAAAGGACACAGAACAACCGTGCTAATCATCGTCTAGCCTTGGTACCTCCATGTCCGTCAACCTCTTGCTTTCGTTATCTATCCCCACCGAGCTCTCAATCTGACGCTTTACACAGCATGGCCATAAACTTCAAAGACGGAGTCATATTAGGGGCTGATAGCCGAACTACAACTGGAGCCTACATCGCGAATCGTGTCACGGATAAGCTCACACAAGTGTCCGACACGATCTGGTGCTGCCGGTCTGGATCCGCGGCGGACACGCAGGCTGTGGCAGATATCGTACAATACCATCTCAACACATATGCCGTCACGAACGACGAGCAGCCAACCACACAGACAGCTGCAGCCATCTTCCAGGAGCTTTGCTACGACAATAAGGATCAGTTGAGGTAGGCGCAGATGCAGAATCGCGCTGAGGACGATGCTAATGTTTTGCAGCGCTGGTATCATCATTGCAGGATGGGACGCCAGACACGGTGGCCAGGTCTACTCCATCCCTCTGGGCGGCTCCCTACACAAACAATCCTACGCCATTGCTGGTTCGGGTTCCACATATATCTATGGATACTGCGATGACCAGTGGAAAGAGGGCATGACTGAAGAGGAGGGGATCTCGTTTGTCAAGGGTGCTCTGAGAGAGGCGATCAAGTGGGACGGCAGCTCTGGTGGTGTTATTCGTATGGTGGTCCTCACGGCGAAGGGTGCACAGCGACATCTATACTTGCCAAATACGGACTACAAATCTCCTGGCAAGCAGTAAAGAATTGCAATAGCAAGGCGTTGGGTGATTGTATGACATTGGGCACGGGATATTTAGCATGAGAGGTCATGTCGATCTCAGTCTTGAGCTTTGAGAAATAAAATCTGGGCAAAGAGTTCAAACGAGTCAACGGCAAGACGTGTTGTTGCCTTGGACATAGAGTCTGGTTGTCAAGTCATGGATCGCGTTTTAGTTCACTCATAGTTCACTCGTCAACTCGATTCTCATGACTAGAGAGTGGCTATATCCATCATTTTACCTAATCAGGGATGTCGACAGTTCCCCAGCAAAGGTGCTGCTTCTTTGAATTGCCAGAGATTAATCTTTATTGCTATCAAATTCGGTGTCCTGGTTTTGCTTGTGTTCATGCTTGGCAGCATTAAATTGACGATCCCGCTGTGCCACTGAGAAAATGGATGGATTTCTGACATGGAGGGATCGTTCCAGCTTCTTCCTGGGATCGTTGCCTTTTCGAGCATAGACGTCAGGGATGCTCAGGTAAAGCGTTCTAGAATATATGGCGCGATTATATGTTTCATACAAACACAATCAACAAAGCCAATAGGTTGCAGGGTTCACCTTTGCCAGGCCTCTCCAAAGGATCCCGTCGAGAAGTGTCGCAGCTTTGGACGAGGGTCGAGTCTAGATAGGCTCACGGACTGTGGTTCGTGGTCAATTATCGATAGGCTTTGTCCAAGGCGTGAGGAGAAACAAGTATGCTGAGGTTGGCGAATGGATCTTACCAAGCGAGGCTTCCAATAGGGTTGTGGTGTCGACATGCGTGCTTGCTCGACAGCGTCATGGCCGCATTATGGAATGTCGGTCAATGGGCGTTGCAGCAATTGGGCGGAGTATTACAATCAACGTGTGCATGATGTTTGTTTGAAGTTGTGTTTTGTATGCACGTTCATGATATGGTAGCCCTGCCTACACCCTGCTATCTTTGGATCTTGGATAATCAAGAAACGGTTCCCGCCCTCATCCATCCTCCCTCTGTCAACTCGCCATCCATACACGCTCTTCACCCACGACCACCGCCGTCCCCAACACTACGTCCGTCGCCGTGCACCCTGTTGCTATCTAACAGGCCAGGGAAGGCGATGAGGACCATACCCGGCAAAGTGAGTTTGCACGTCTATTCAGTTGAGACTCCGGGTGTTCGCGAGAGATAGGCTTGTCCCTCTTCAGATCTCCTCAGATACGGCTTGCCTCACCACAGCCTCTCTCTGATCCAGCCCTTTTATCATCACACCCCGCTTCCTCTCACCTGTTCTATTCCCAAGTGTTGGTGGCATTCTCTGCGCAAACACCACTGGCATCTACATTGTCGCGTTAACACTCTTCTTAAATGCTTGCGCTTAGCCGCCTCCAGTCCTCTCACTGGACACTTCTCCCATCCAAGCATTCTCTTTTCGCCTCAGTGTTGCAGAATATCACATGCTGACCACCGATACTCTTGCACCAGATTCTCCGACCATCCTATTTTCCCTAAGGCAGCTGGGATGACTTCGATCATTGTGAGCGACGTGGGCCATCACCAACTCCCCTACGCCCACATATCCTCTTCTCACGAACGTCGCACACCTCATCCTGGCTACAAATCTGCGCCGCTTGGCCCAATACAAACGGATGCCGGAGGTGTATACACGCCGACCGCGCCCATGGATATTCCTATGACGGACGCGGCACCGGCCAGAGTCCCACAATCAGCGTCAGCTTCGCACACCCCTCCACAGCCACGTACAAGTGTCCCTGTCAGTGGACTGCTCGCACCCAACACCGTCGACCGGTTACCACCTAGTCCGCGTTTCACAGGGCATTCGCAGGCTCCTACACCTCGGAGCACAGCCTCAAACTTTACACAGCCACGAACGATACCCTCTTCTTCTTCCCCCGCGCCAGCGTCCTCTTCTCGAACAGCTTCGATTTCGGCTGCGCCCATAACTTCGCCATTAAAGATCAAAGTGACTAGCTTGGCACACATTCAGAGTTTCGTTCTCGATGAGCGAAACCCGCTTTCACAATCAGCTTCTCGGCTCTCACGAGGTGACAGCGAGGTTTCACCACAATATGAGATTTCTGACATGCCGGTCACCGACATTATAGAAATGGTGGCTGGGTTATTGACGAAGATCACGACCACAAATGATAGACAGCATGAGCACCTACACAGGCAGATTCCTCCACCAGAAGGCACGTCCGGATTGAGTCAGCAGACTACAAGTGTACTAGCCTTCCACGGAAAAAACATTCCCAGCATTTCGATTTTGAGCTATTTAAGCCGGATTCATAAGTATTGCCCTACAACATATGAGGTATTTCTCAGTCTTCTCGTCTACTTTGACCGCATGACCGAACGTGTCAATTCGGGACCAATGCAGCATATGCGGCAGACAAGTAACCAGTCACTGCATGCCCCCATGGACGAAGGCAGCAGGCACAGCTCGGTTTCCACCTCCAACTTTGGTCAAAACTCACCAGATACTGTTACCAAGGCACAACAAGCAGCTACGCCTCCTCCCTCGGGATCGCTAGGCAGACCAGCTGAAACAGCCAAACAGCTTCGGGAGCAGGATTGTCCACCATCGCCTCCTATGCCCATGGATACCTCCGCTTCAGAAGAGCAGTACAGTCTTTCCCACTTTTTTGTGGTGGATAGCTTCAACATTCATCGATTGGTCATTGCCGGTGTGACTTGCGCGAGCAAGTTTTTCTCTGACATTTTCTATACCAATTCGAGATACGCCAAGGTACGTGCGGCTCATCATATTCGATTAGGTAACTGACATGATAACAGGTCGGCGGCCTTCCTCTCCCGGAACTCAACCATTTGGAACTGCAATTTTTGCTTTTGAACGAATTCCGACTCGCGATACCCCTTGAAGAGATGGAAGCCTATGGGACCATGCTGGTAGAATTCTACGCCAGAGAAGTTTTGGCAAACCATGCGCTTGGCTCTGCTCAGTCCTCGACTGTTAGTCTTGTTTGAAATATTGGAACACATGGAAGAGGATGAGACTTGCGTCTCGAGACCAAGAGATATGGCGAATCTTGTTTGAGCCATATTGGGCACAACATGAACGAGGAGACACAGTATCCTGTTTGTCTGAGTGTTTGGGGGCGCGGCGATAAGTTCTTTGGAGATGCTTGCGACGGTTGAGATCGTGGGCGATTACCCAACCAAAGCAAATGGACCTGGCCACCTGGAAGGAGACACGACAACAACAATATTTTTTGGACGTTCTCAGTAAAACCAATGAGAACCAGCGACACCGGCACACTAACAAGCTCTTTGAACTTGTTCTCGCCGGATGCGGGACATGTTCTTATGAACATTCACATTTGGTAGACTGAATTCTCTACCGCCCAACGGATCGTAGGGATGGAATAGACTCTTTTCTTACTTCTCTTCTTTTTCTCGCCTAGCAATATTTCTGGTGTGTGTTCACTTCATCATGACCTCTCCTCGGCCGGGTATACCCTTCGTTGTGGCCTCGATTTGCTTCTTCTGCACTGTGTTCGTTTGCTGCTTGTTATGTACACTCCGACATCCTGGTCCAATTTGCTGGGACCGAGAGTGCTGGGGACGAATGGCAAGCATGGTGGTGTTGTTAGGTAGACGGTGGATGATGGCATTATTCACGGCTTTTTGTTTCCTCTGGGCGCTCTCGACGTTGAAGGTTGGCTGTTTTGGCAGGACGGAGAAGAAAGGAAGATGTGTAATGTTCAGAAGTGTTTACTTGCAGTGGATGATGAAATGGGCTGGGAGGGAAGGCGTTTTTCGAGAGAATATATGGTTGTTCTCCCTTTCATTCTCGTACTGTGCCAGAATCGGGTGCTATGCAAGTGAATCGTGTTGGGAGATGAAATTCTCCATGCGATGCGACGACCAAGACAGGGAGTAGTTTCTTGGGCTTAACAAATGTTTATCAGTGCCGATAGAGAGGCGACTTACTTTGACAGTGAGACGGAGCTGGTGGCGTTTTCAAATTCCTGGAGTGGAAGACGAGCATATGACCACTACTTCCAAGTTCTGAGTAGCGGAAGAGCACTCGAAGGCTGCAGTGATAAGGCTGACCCCGATTTACGGGCGCCTACGAGTAGTTTGCCAATAACAACCACTGAACAGTTGTAATACCCAGAATCAAATAAGACTTGATTTCTTCTCAAAGAAGAAACTATCTCGGAACTTAACTTCGTACTATGTAGTACAGGTAGTAGCTTCTTCTAGACATAGACAGGTCACGTGCAGTTTCTAATCAAACCTGGGCTACTTACTTACTCCCAGTCGCCCATTCTCTTCGACAACAACGCGGCCAACAAGTCCTCGATACATAATATTATATCTACCTAGGAGCGAGCGGTCATACAGGATTGGAGACTATATCACAAACAACCTAGCGCAATCACAATCGAGCAACTGCCAAACTTTCTGGATCGCGGACGAGTTCCCAGGGACCACCCGTCGTCAACCATCCGCACAGATGAATAGTCGCAGTACGACCATGAATGGAATTCCTCCTCCTCCCTCTTCGGATCCTCTCCCTCCTCCACCGCCGCCAGACTCGAGACCACCACCTCCTCCACCAAGTTCGATACCTCCAGCACCTCCAACATCTGATGCGCCGCCTCCTCCACCTCCAGAAGAATACGACCTGCCGTCATTCGGAGCACCTGTGAAGAAGAAGAGGGTGGTGGCTTCAGCGCCGAAGAAGGTTCCTCTAAGCATAGAAGAGATCCTGAGTAAGAAGCGCGAAGCAGACGAAGCAGCATCTAAGGTAAGAAGTCCACCCGATCACGCTGAGCCTGCATGTTGTTTACGCCACATCTCTAGCTACGATGCGTTAACACTAACTTGCTCTTTCCAGCCCAAATTCCTGTCCAAAGCTGAACGTGAGCGGATAGCCCTTGAAAAACGCGCAAAAGAGGTTGAGGTCCAGAAAGCAGCAAAGGAAGCAGCTTCAGCGTCAGATCGCCCGATAAATAGTGGCCTGGAGACGGCGGCTTCATCATACCTGCCGCCTAAGAGGGAGAACGGCTACTCAGGTGGTCGAAACAGTGTTCCAACCGGCCCTCGATCTATGCGAAATGGCAGCGATGTGCCTACCGGTCCAGCATCTATGCGCCTACAAGGAGGAAGAGGGAGAGAAATGGGCCCGCCACCAATCCGTGGCGCGCCAGCGGGACCAAAGACAGGCGACAAGCGACCCCAACCCGAAGATAAGGAGACTGAGTTGATTCGACAACGATACATGGGTGCTGAGCAGGCAGAATCCAAATTCTCCGCAAAAAAGAAGAGGAGAAGGACCACGGAGAAGAAATTCAATTTCGAATGGAATGTGGAGGAGGATACCAGCGTGGACCACAATCCCATCTACACCTCTCAGATTGAGGCAAACTTTTACGGTCGTGGTCATTTGGGCGGTATGGATGCTGATGACAAGACGAACAAATACGCAAAGGCAATTGAGCTGCGTGATGCCAGCGCCGGCACCCAGCGGGCCCAAGAGATTGTGGACATGGCGCGCCAATCTAAAGAAAATAGTCGACGAACAGCTCTTGACAAACATTGGAGCGACAAGAACCTCAAGGATATGCGGGAGCGAGACTGGCGTATCTTTAAGGAAGATTTCAATATCAGCACAAAAGGTGGAGCCATACCGAACCCTATGCGAACGTGGCAAGAATCTGGCTTGCCCTCGAAAATTCTCAACCTGGTTCATCAAGTCGGATATGACGAGCCTTCTGCGGTCCAACGAGCAGCCATTCCTATTGCTCTGCAAAACCGGGATCTCATCGGTATTGCTGTCACTGGTTCTGGCAAAACAGCTGCTTTCCTGCTGCCGCTCCTTGTGTATATTTCTCAGATGGATCCTTTGGACGAGAGCAACAGACAAGATGGTCCCTATGCTATTATTCTTGCGCCGACTCGTGAACTGGCACAGCAAATTGAGCTCGAGGCAAAGAAATTTGCTACACCTCTTGGTTTCAAGTGTGTCAGTATTGTCGGTGGTCACGCAATCGAAGAGCAGGCATATCAATTGCGAGATGGCGCCGAAATCATCATTGCCACACCTGGTCGTCTCGTTGACTGTATCGAACGCAGAGTTCTTGTCTTGGGCCAGTGCTGTTACATCATCATGGACGAAGCCGATCGAATGATCGATCTCGGGTTCGAAGAACCAGTCAACAAGATTCTCGAAGCGCTACCGGTTCAGAACGAAAAACCAGATACAGATGCCGCAGAAGATCCATCGACGATGCAGGCCTACATCGGTGGAAAATTACGTTATCGCCAAACTATGATGTACACAGCCACTATGCCATCTGCCGTTGAACGTATCGCGAGGAAGTACCTCCGCCGTCCGGCAATTGTCACCATTGGAAACGTTGGTGAAGCGGTTGAGTCTGTCGAACAACGCGTCGAGTTCATTTCGGGCGAAGACAAGAGGAAGAAGCGTCTGCAAGAAATCCTCAGCTCCAACGAATTCAAACCACCCATCATCATCTTCGTCAACATCAAGCGAAACTGCGATGCCGTGGCTCGTGATGTCAAACACATGGGCTTCTCCTCCGTCACTCTTCACGGTTCCAAGACACAAGATCAACGTGAAGCAGCTCTTGACGCTTTGAGAAAAGGACACACTAATATCCTCGTTGCCACCGATTTGGCGGGTCGTGGTATAGATGTGCCAGATGTTTCGCTGGTCATCAATTTCAACATGGCTCTATCGATTGAGCAGTACACGCATCGTATCGGTCGTACCGGCCGTGCTGGTAAGAATGGTGTTTCCATTACTTTCTTGGGCAATGAGGACACGGATATCATGTATGATCTCAAGGTCATGCTGCAGAAGTCACCGTTGTCCAAGGTTCCGGAGGAGTTGAGGAAGCACGAGGCGGCGCAACAGAAGAGTACGAGAGGTCAGCAGAAGAAGATTGAGGATAGTGGTGGTTTTGGCGGCAAGGGAGGAGGAAGGTAGATGAAGCAGTATATTGTACATGAGCATTGATTACGGTCAGTGTAGACTGAAATTGTGAGAAGTTGAAGCATCAAAGGTGACTCTCTGGCACAATCTAGCAGATAAAGGAGAAACAGCCTACCCGGACTTGGAACGTTGAGCTTATGTGGACAGACGAAAAAAAAACCCAGGTCTCGTAATCTAGGTAGGAGTTGAACGCTGACCACAGGTAAACAAAAAGCTGTCAGGCGCTGTGTTTGTCAACACAACACCCCACTACTTCTACTACGGTACCGTCATGGGAACCCCGCCTCGGGTCGGATTCTCTCGCCATTGCGACACTAGGAGGTATTTACTTATTTGTGGCTGATGTGAAATCGAGGGTATTGAATGTATATACCTGAGCGACTGCACAAGTAAGGCAATGAGTGGACAACCTCTTGGAGCGTGGATGTTAAGCTGAGCTTCAGCTTGCGGATTCAATCTTGTTTTTATCGTATTGGTTGGCCTGGTATTTGAAGTTTACTTTTTTTTGTCTTCTTGACTGATAGCCAGTCAATTTGTCTCTTGCAGAGAGGTTTACCCGTTCGAAATCGATGGCGATGAAGTCTTGGCGAACCTTTTGGAGGCAGGTAGCCCAGCAATGGGTTGGTACTACTCTTCACTTGAAATTGTCGGACGAGGTCATCATCGAGTTGGTGCCGGTACTGATTTCGGTATGTAACCTCTCCATCTATTCTCCCACAGGATCACAACATACCTACAAATACTTCTTAAACCAATCAAGACCCTGTTTCTCAGCATCATCCATAGCCTTCTTATCCCCATCACTACTCCAATCCCCCCTCAACGCAAACCCATGAACCTGATCCTCGTAGATGCGAATCTCACACTCCAACCCCGCCTTCTTCCCCATGACCTCTTTGATCTGCTCGATTTCTTTTTCCCCCAATAGACTATCCTTCGTTCCCAGCGCCAAACTTAACGGGCGAGCCACGGGCTCGAAATCACCCGGTATCGCAACGAGGGAAGGGTGACAAGCATACGCCGCATCGACCGAGTGACCAGGCTCGGAATCATGAGCAGCAAGGATGGCGTACCGCCCGCCCCAACAAAATCCTACAACACCCACTTTATCCGTTCCAGGTGTGAAACGGATTGTTTGGATGAAGCCATCGATGATGGGTTTGGCGACTGCTTCGCGGTGCTTGATTAACCAGGGACCCAGTGTTGCTCCCACTTTTGCCGTCTTGGTACCCTTTTCCACCATGGAGAGGTTTTCGCGGACGCTGAGGGGTGGTTCAATGTCATCTAGCAAAGAGATGGGAAGCGAGTCGTTTTCGTGAACATCCGGGACGTAGGCGAAGTATCCCGCTTTTGCGTAGGAATCCGCCAGCAGACGGACGTTTGTAAATTCCCATCCGAAGACTGCGAACGAGGAGGTTTCTTTGGTTAGATTTGTGGGCTGGGTGAAAAAAGAAGGAGGGATGTAAAGTTTTGGGGGGTGTTCTTTTGTGGACTGGACTGGACTAACTGTCAACGAGGAAAATTATTGATTTTTCTTTTGAGCCGGATTCTGGCGCTGAGACGTATGTTCTGATACCGCCGATTTCTTCGACCTGGCCGACTGGTTTCCCGTCTTTTACTTTGCCCGAGAGGCAGCAGGAGGACATGCCAACGTTCGACGATTGTGTGGACATTTTGGGTTTGTATGAATGAGTTTGGTATATGAGTGAGTTTGGTATGTGGATGAGTTTGGTGTACGGATGATTGGTGTGGTAGGGTAAAATGGGTTATTGAGAGGTTGAGTGGGATGTAGTTGATGTTTATGCAGGGACAACCACTCGAGGTAGTGTTGACGTCGGCTTTGCTGATCACAGCCAGCGCCCCGCGGTGGAGATGTCTCTTGAATGGCTCGCTCCATCTGCAGTGGATGAGGTCGAATTTCCTTTTCGTATACCAGTTCTTTGATCGCGAATCGAAGTCGCCCAGATTCTGGCACTCTTGAAGTTCAGGCATGGGTTGGGCAGTCTCAACGATTCTTCCGCGATGCGCTGGATTCTAACTCGTAAATCAAAAGAAAGTGTGGAGTTGAAGCAGTAGAAGTCCGATTTCGCTATGACGTAGATTGTACATACCCTGGTGCTGTTTGGTCTTCCCGTCGTGGCAGTCTCCTCCAAACCAAATACCAGTACCTCCATGCCATGCAGACCAACCGTGTCAATCCATCCTTCTATTCAGGCATAGACTCACAGAGTCCTCAGAACTCACCCAGGCCTTCCTAAATAGCAAGGCGAGCATTGTTCCTTGATCAGGGAGCCCTTGATGACCGATTCCTTGCTCGCATGCTCTTGCGAAGATCACACCAAGACTCATTCGAGGCGGACTGCTCTTCTATTGGCATCGTCAGTCACTATGAAATCAGAATCCAACTTCAACCTCGACACCCGTGCCTTCTTGCTTCGTGCCTAGGCTTCTGGCATCTTCCGATTCAATTGAGGAGCTCGGTGAAGGCAATCTGTGGCTCCTGCTTCGTAGGATTGCCTTTGGTCTGTCGAGTGTACCCTGAGAGACAGTGTCTGAAGGCTTCATAGATCTCCGCCTGAGTTCGTCTGCTTTTCTCTTCTGCGAGTTCGGTGTGGGCAACTTGCTGGTCCTGCTTCGTGGAATAGCCATTGGTCTGTCGAAGTCGTCGTGAATGGCAGCGTCCGAAGAATTCATGGGCCTCGTGAAGTCGTCGGCCTTTCTCTTTCGTGATGAGTCGTGGCTGATGTTCTGGGAGTACTCGACGTGAGTTGAATTGTTGTTGTAGAATTGGTCCAGTGCTGTTGGCGTCAGGCGTGGATCTCTGGAAAGTTGCATGAGAATGGCGGCGCCTTGAAGGACTTCTGGATGTTCTTCGTGTCTTTCGCATAATTGGCACGTTTGCTGGTCGGTGGTGGCTGATATGTACGCGTGTTCCATCTTGTCCGTGACTGATGCTGAGCAGTGAGATAGTTATTGATGCTTTGGGGTTTGATGCTTAGTGATGACTGTTAGAATGAAGAGACGATCTGAAATTCGATGGATGGAGGACATTGCCAACACAATCATAGAGGAAGGAGCTATTGTCCACCCAAAGACGATTACCCAGCCATCATCAGATGGTGCCTTCACCTTGAACATCGAAGCCAGTTACAAAGGAGCGATGTGCCAGCTTGAGATCAATATCGCTGATGATCTGGCAGTCCCCGTTTTGATGTTGTTAGAGCCGATCTCGACATTGTAAAATGTATACCGTCCCTAGCTGTATGGGAGAGATGTAGTTGCTCCCCAGTAGATTATGCCAGACTCGTACGAATCAAGCGAGACAAAATATCTGGATGATCAAGATGGAATTCTCGATTCCGAGTAGATGGGAAAGGTTACCAGAGTTTGCCAAGTGGAGTGAGGGAATGCAGTTGATGGGTTCACATGCTCCTTATTGCCTTGGTCGAGGTCTACCATAACCAGACAAATGGCAATCCAATTTTGCAGTGGCTGGGACCAGTGAGAGCAGTGAAGAGGTTATGACCATCTTGTATAGATCTGCGTCTAGGAAGTGCTTGGACATTCAGAACGGATGTGTCTACGGATGCCCGACCGGATGTGTCTCGGTACACTATGGCATTGGTTGGAATAATATTAATATCTATGGCATTGGTTGGAGTAATATGTGCGAAAAGGAAACAGCCCTGGAGAGTTTCAACTGGATCGGACTCGAGCCTTACCGAGAGGGCCAAGCGAGGCTGAGCAAAGCATTTGACCACCAATCAACTGACTCTTTCTTCGGCGCCTCCGAACTATTAATAGCTGACATACCCTCATGACGCCAAAAGCCTTTGATTCCTAAGTAGGCTCCCTCAACATTGTCCTGCGGTCCTTCATCCTCCAACTCCAACAGAAATCAGATACCTCTCGCGATCATGGTCCTCCTCGGCGGCCTGGAATTACTGGCTGGCGCATACCTCATCAACGAGCACAAGAAACACAAGAAAGAGAAGGCGCGCGTCCAGGAAGAGCAGGCAAACACCCAGCCCAGCAGACCCCGCCCTTCTAGAAGACGATCAGACTCTCCCAAACGTCAAAAACCTTGCCGCGAGGGTCGCAAATACCGAAGCAAGTCGCCCACTCGATACGAAGCCTCTGCCAAACGACGCCCTCACTACGACGAGCCGAGTAATGCGAAACCTACAGCGGCCATCGTGCCAGCTTCATACTATCGTCCTCCTCCTTCCAAAGCCCAAAGCTCTCCCATGCTGGCGTATCAAAGGCCTACATGCGCGCCTTCCACACACTTTGCGCCACCACCAATGGCGCACTCACCCCAGGCTATCGCACGGCCGCTCCCTCCAGCCTCGCCAGTGTCACCGATGGAATCAGAATATCACTCGCATGCGCCTTTCGACGTATCTGACGGATTCAGTCCTGAGCAGCGAAAACATCAACCGCTGTATGCGAACAACTACGCACCAGTACAATACCCAGACCATTTGGCAGAGTTGGGTGATCCGTCTTTGACGGGCGGGCATGGACCACAGTTTCAATACGACGATGGACTGATCTACGATGAAAGACGTAATAGACACGTTCGATTCGCCATCCCTCGAAATGGTGACGAAACACAACTTGAGGTTGTGCACCCGAGAAATGTTCCGCCTCCTCCGTATACTCCTTGAGTGGTGGGATGCTGTTTTCTAGTCTAGTCTGGGGTTTTTTTTTTTGCATACTCAGGGAGGCGGTGGAGCTTCGGAGAGGCTTGATTGAATATTTATTCTGGAAGATACCCAATGACATGGCGATGGATGATAGAGGCGCAGTTTCCTCGGCAGGACCGGATGAAGTACGTAGCAAGCTTAATGAACTATTTCATCGTTCATCGTTGCGCTTCTCGATTCTCTACATGCCTACTATTAGATCGTAACCTCAACGTGTAAATAAAATTCGCACACCTGCAGTCCGACTTTGAAAAGGGAACATCTCAAATCTAATCAACAAAGATCCGAAGACATCGCCGAGCTCAAAAGTACGACTCGATGGAGGAGATCAAAGGTGGAAATCAAAGTCCCAACTCCATTCCCCTCATCACGAGGGGTAGAAAAAAAACCCGATGTAATATTGTGTTTGTTCCCCACTACGAACAGAATAGCGGAAAATTACACATACTGGAAACCTACTATTTACAAGTATGTAAGGTGGGATTTATCAGGCCTATCTACCTACCTATAGACTGATCTCGACAATGGCAAGGAAACAGTGGGCGACGTATTCTTCGCTCTTGTTCGTTGTCATTGTTTCAATTACTTTGAATGATATATTCTTTCATATTTCGTGGCATGTGAAAACGATTGCTGTCTCGCTCTCTTGCTACTGAAGTACGTCTCGAAAATATCATTGCTACACGACAAGACACACTTCTAGCTCGAGTCGATATGCCCTCTTATTAGGAGGAGACTCGGTTGATTGAAGAGGGCGATATGTCTCTAACCCACTGTTTGGGAAAAATCAGCTGGTCATGATTAACTTGTAGACAGTGAAATAAAACAAGAATCCACGTCTTTGAAATAGCCAATCCCAGTCCCGAAGCCAGGACCCAGCCAAGCTTTTCATAGGTGCTGCTGCTGCTGCGCCCGACAAAAAATCCCTTTCATATCCATTGCGCAACCTACTTCTTCTTCGGAGGCGCAACGTTGAACTGGAAATGGATAATGTCTCCATTCTGAACGACATATGTCTTCCCCTCCTGCCTGAACTTGCCAGCCGCTTTGATCGGACCGAGCGACTTACCGCCTTCGCAGAAATCGTGGAAATCTTGGTAAGCGACAACTTCGGCCTTTATGAAACCGCGCTCGAAATCACCGTGGATGACGCCGGCGGCTTGGGGTGCCAGAGTGCCCTTCTGTACAACCCAACAGCGAACTTCTTTCTCGCCGGCTGCGTCAAGTTAGCTTGACATCTCAGGTGGAGGTCAAGGTAGAATTGGGGGGGGGGAAGGGGAAATGAAATGAACACAAACCTGTAAAGTAATACTGCAAACCCAACTTTGTAAAACCTTCGGTGACAATCTTGCTGATACGACTCTTTACCTTGATATCTTTGTAGAACTCGGCGAGTTTCTCGGGCTCATCACGTAGACTCCAGATTTTCTCCTCGAATTCGACGGAGAAGGGGATGACGTCTGTTGACGCACCGCCGTGCTCTGTGACCCATTTCATGATGGCAGGGAGGTATTTGTTCTTTTGGCGGAGGTAGTCTTTCATGCTTAGATTGACCAAGTAGAGAGTTGGCTTGGTGGTTATTAATCGGATCTTCATGGTGGTTAGCTGGGAAGGATTGTGTCTGACACTCCTTTGATAAAGTTGAGAGATCAGATGTGGTCTTTTCAACGAACTTTCTCGTTGATCAACTCGATTTCAGCGGTTGTCCAGGACCCATCTCGGACTGGCTTATCGACTTCAAGCATCTAAAATTTGTCAGCTGAAATATTTATTGGTTATTGAACTCATTTTGTACCGTCTTGATCTTTGCCGTGGTCTCGTCAAAGAGAGGTAGCATCTTGAATTTTCCGCCAGCTTTACGGACAGTGGCCTCTTCGGCGGTCTTGGTCTTTGCAAGAATGTCTGTGCTTCGTTAGCTCTGTGCCCGGCAGTCACATTTGATGTCAGACGTTACCAAGATCTTTCTTGCAGAGCTCGCTTTGGATAGTGTCTAGACATGTCAGCACGGTCTTGTTGAGTGGCGTCGAGAGAGTTACTCAGATCACGCACGGGATCGACGGAGTCGTCGACGTGAAGGACTTCATCATTGTCGAATGCTCTACCACAGATCAGTGTGACCAAGACATCGGGTGCGGAAGATAGCTACCGAACAACGTGGAACATGCCATCAACAGCTTGAATATGCGATAGAAAGGCATTTCCGAGGCCTTGGCCTTCAGAAGCTCCTTTTATCAAGCCAGCAATATCTGTCACTTGTAGGTACGCTGGGTACTGTGATGGCGGCTTCCAGATATCGCACAAGAAGTTCTATATCAGAGAGTTAATTGGCCTATACCAGGCTTTTTTGAAACAACCGAAGCATCAGGACAACTCACGTATCTCTCGTCAGGTACGGGACATCTAGCCTCATTTGGCTCGATGGTACAGAATGGATAATTCTCTGCTGCCGCGCTTTGGCTCGTCAACAAATTGAACAAAGAAGACTTTCCCACATTCGGCAGTCCAACACAGCCCATTTTGAGGTTGTTCTTGACGCGCCCGAAGGCGACGACATTGTTGGACGTCTCTTCGATTGCTTTCTTGGGAGGCATTGTGAGATATAGAGACAGTGAATTTTAAATCCAGGTCAGACTTGGTATCGTACGATAGAAAAATGCTTCCCCACTATGTATCACGTGGTAATCACGTGGGGACTATGGTCTAGTCAACACGGTTTCTTATCTCGTCTTATGTTAGGAATCCGTCTCTACGAATCGAAGCAAAGGTAACAAGTATTTCATCCGAATTGACGTTGCTGTAGACGATAGGAACCGATTAGTTGGTGGAGAGACTCGGAAGCTTCGCGACTGTTGGTATGGCAGTACTGGCAATCCATTTAATCCATCTGCTAGCATGGGGGATAATTGAGCAGGTACATGGCTACAGAGGGTCGAGAGGGCCGCGCTGCGTTGTTGGCCCCCAAGATTGCTACTCTTGCGACCAAGAAGGCCTCAAAACAATGACATTGTTTCCCGATCTGGTACCTGAATGATTTCGAGCGAACAACTGAGCTCTCGACGGGATTGTCTGAGGTATCGGCGTAACAGATGTCGAAATTCAGACATGTTTCTCGTTTCGTATCTTGTTCTAAGCTAGGATGGTCGAGTTCACTCTCCAGGATGTCAAATCGTTGAGTTTACTCTCCAGGATGTCAAACCGTCTCGTCCGTAGGGATTGTTGATGGCTACTTCGACTACCTATCAGATCCTCGAGTAACAAGAGCTTGTGCTTCGTTTGAGAGCGTTCGTATGTTGCCCAGGAAATCCACTGCGCCTTCGACGAAGACGCGTGACTGGAACTTCAAAAAGCGGCGCGTTGTCGATAGCAGCCAAGAGCCTCATTGCATGTTGTCCATGAGCTTCGTAAGACTGTACCAGTGGAAAATTGAAGACATGAACATGAACATGGCAGGTTGGTGATGTTCTGATGGAGATGGTTGAACCTTTGATGGCTTTGTCAAATTAAACGCCAGTCCGCGCGGCTAATCTTGGACTTGACCGAGTCTCATCTCTGTCTCATCACGACCATCCCTACTACACCCTCTGCGCCATCTCCCCTATCCACCTGAATCTTTGTTTATTCATCTCTGACTTGCAGCAAGTACGCATCGTGTGGCGGCGTCACGCTCTCATCTAGATGCTGCCGGCCTACTGGCATCGGATGCATGCGTACCACATTCGAGAAGAAGGTTGATCGATGTCATCGCAAGAGGTTTCGTTCCCTCGTCGCATCTCTTCCTGTACCAATGCGCTCCGGAGATCGTGTGGTAGTTTGAAGATTCCCTTCTCCCTTCACTTCTAACATGCCTGTGCTTGCAAATGTTTTCTACGCTTTCTCTGTTATCCTTCTCCTATGATCTTTCTCGGCCCATCAACTCATGTTTATACGCTCGGTACTCTATTTGGATGCCCTTCTGTTTTCTCTTTTCTCGCACACCATATCATACGGTACAGGTCAAACAGCATCCGACACGAGTGGGCGAACCTTCAGGCCAAGTCTGAAAGTCGCTTAATCCTAGTAGAAGAAGATTAAACCCAGACCCCAGCTCTTACTGTCTCGTTGAACCATATTACTTTGGTTCCCACCTCAGCGCGCCTACGCTCTCAATTGTTCTATTACCCCAGCCAAGATAGGATTGGCTGCTGATCTTATCCCTAGACATGGCAACCACGACTTCTGCCATCGGTGCAACGGCATCCTCTACCAGCTCCCTCCTCAGCACTATCACAACAGACTTGACATTGACGAGCACCGCACTGATATCGCAATCCTCATCTGCATCTGTAATATCGGCAACGACGACCTTCACCGCAGACACAACTTTCGATGCCAGCACCACCTCTGCATTCAGCACTGCTTCCACTGCCCTGGTCGGCGCCCCTGTGGTCAACAGCCAGAGCGTGAGCGCAACCGATGCCGCAAGTAGCAGCGCTCCGACGCAGCTCAGTCCAGACGCTATGAATTTGAAGCCCGCCACTATCGCCGGTATTGCCATAGGAGCAGGAGGTCTCATTCTCCTCATCATTCTTGCATCGTTATGCATTTGTTTGGCCAGACGTCGAAGGATGAAATCGAATCCGCCCCAGATCACGTTCATGCCGCGAAGTCCTTCGAGAGCCTCGGATGAGGAGGACCTGGAAAAATCAAGTGCCTCATCCCGAACACATGAGGTAGAATCAGTCGAAGACGAAATACTTCCCAAACCTCAATCAATGGGAGGCACCACGCTCTTAGCCGTTCCACACGACAAGCCAACAGTCGAGCGCTTCTCCTGGAAAGCCCAAACGGCAGAACACCTTAACGTTACTCCACCAGTAGAGAATCGGCCCTTTTCGTGGATGAAGCAAGATCAAGAACAATACCCCACCGCAAACGACAACATTTCTTCCAACACTGTTCAATGGCGCCCTGCAAGTGAATTGCTAGGACAAGCACCTGAGAGAAATGCCTCTCCATTCTCCCTCCCAGCGAATGTGATACGCGCCCTCCCCACCCAAGATAGTATCCACAGCTCTTTCGTCCCCCCAAGCACAAAACCCCGCCAATCCTTCCACTCGGACACGATCCTACGCAACCAAATAAAACAAGCGTTCAACAACGGCGCCCGTCAATCCTTCCAATACGTAAACTCACCCCTTTCAGACCCTGCCGCAGCGCGCTGGCGCGGCTCAGAAATAGGCAGTATCATCGACGAAAACACCGAAACCAATTCTAGGTTTTCGGGCGAGACGTTGGGGAAATTGACGAGGATTCATAATGAGAGGAGTAGGATTAGTCGGTTGCAGCAGCTTGATGAGGAGGAGGATTGGATCAGGCAGCAGATTGCTAATGTGGAGACGAGGAGGGTGAGTGGTGTCAGTCGGGCTTATTGAGTGAATTTGTGGATGTATGTATATATGATATGTAATAATAGTATTGCTGTAATGGGATCCGGATATGGATATGGACATGGAGTTGTGTGTCTGTTTATGTATGTACTCTATAATTCGAGGCATTTAGTAATTGAAGAGACTGCAATTGTTTAATAAATGACCAGGTCATCAGAATTCCCGATGTTCAAAGAAAACAGAAAGAAACTTATCGCACAGCATCATTTCCAGTCTCAAAGCAATAAAAGCCATCATCGCAGCAAAGAAAAAAACCGTAAACCACACCCCCACCAAAATCACGACACAACCCACCGATGTAGATTCAAAGTATGTAGCTAGAAGACTCAACAAAGTCTCCCAAAAAAAAGCCAAAGAAAGAAAAACGACCGACCCTACGAAAAGCTCCATCCCAGCCCAACAAAAAATAAAAACCCGAATGCTCCAGAAACCCTACCAAAAATAACATCATCAAGAACTCCAAACACCTGGCTAAACAATCAAAGCACAAGGTACAAAGCACAAGGTACAAAGCACAAGGTACAAAGCACAAGGTACAAAGCACAAGGTACAAAGCACAAGGTACAAGGTACAAAGTACAAAGCACAAAGCACAAAGTACAAAGCACAAAGCACAACATAATTCGTACCCATCATAACGCATACCCCAAAAATAGAACGGAAAACCCCATTGAAGAAACGCCGCGGACATCCATAAGAGGGCATAAGTATAGATGAAGATAAATACGAGGCAGCCACCAGTCGAGACCTTTCAAATCGGTGATGTTTGTGTGTGCTGGATGACACGTCAGAGATAGTAGTAAAAGCTCCATTTGCGCCGGATGTGTGACGGAAACAGGCTTGAAAGAAGAAAAGGATATGGGCGATGAGCACAATGAGGGTACAAGGGCGCCCGCCACATGGAAGCAAAAAAGAGTGTCAGACGCGCCAAAAAAGTGGCTGCGCATTTAGCTTCTTCTCTCACATGGACTCTGGTCTGAGTCTTGCACTTCGAGATCGATAACAATGAAGTTTGCCAGACCTCACAATTGCGAGAAGACGCGGCGTAGGGATCTAGCCATTCTGAACAGTCGAAGGACAAGCGGCGGAAGAGTCTGGTTGGACCCACCTTGCTGCTACTCCACCTCCGGCAACAAGAAAAGTTTCGCAAGCAATCGATCAAAGAAAATTGTGACATCACCTTCCATATCAACACAATCACTTCCTCGTCGTTCGAGATACGTCTTTGCATTTTTGACTGCTTCGCGTAGACTCTCCACGACGGGGACGGATGATGTTTCTGCACTGGTGGAGAATCGTTCTGTGTGACACTTTGAGAAGCAGGCGCGGTAGAAGGAGAGCAGTTCTCTGACGCCGGTGGAGTCCTCGAACGCTTCCGGCGTCGCGGGCGTGGACATGGAAGGGTTATCGTTTTGAGAAGCGGTCAAATGCTCATCGATGGCGATGTGGTTGATGTGGTGAGCGTGCTCGGCATGGTAAGGATCTCGAGCAGCGTGGTAGTGGATACTTTCGACACTCATGAAGAGGATTGCGAAGGTGCATATGACGACGGGGAAGTGCGCGCAACTTTTGTTCAAACAGTGGAGTTCGAGGGAAGTAAGGACCTCTTTCAATAGCTTGGAAGCAATCTCCTTGAAAATCGACCCTAGTTGGCTGCGAATGAAGCATGGTGTGATTTCAGAGTGGTGAACGTAGGGGAAGTAATTGTTGATGATGTTTCGCGATGCTTCACTGGGCGTAATCTTGATGTCACCGCAAATATGGATGGTGATGAGCAGTTTCAGTGCTTGACGGAGGAGTTTTTTTTGTTTGGGCTCAAGTAATTGTCAGCATGAACATTGTGCGCGGGAACCGAAACTTACATCGGGAAGACTGTTCTTGTAGTAGAGATATATAGCCTTGAGAACCTGTAAGGGAGATCTGTAAAGAGGGAATGATTGGAAGTTGACAGGATCGTCGAGTAAGGATTCAATATGTTTGTCCACGGCAACAGCGAGATTCGCAGTATCCATGAGCATGACCGGAAATACCCAATGATCTTGTATCATCCGTTCTACTTTCTCATACTGTCCCGTCGTTGCTGAAGCTTGCCAAAGATAGACCACGTGGGAGTGTCGCAGCTCAGTTGGATAACTGTTTCGGTGCTGGGGAGCAAGCAGTTCAGCTGGCCATGAGAAAGCCTTCCCAAATCCAAGTTCAAGATAGACGGTGATGGTTGAGCTGACTTTATGTAGATGTGTTCCGAACAAGCCGTGATCTTTGGGAAATATATTACCGCAGAGAAGGATCTTGTCTGCAACGTGGTCAAGGTGGACACCTCGGCATGGATGTTGGACCAAGTCCTCCTTGTAGTAGTTGATGCAAGCCCGGCAAGGGAAGCCTTTATCACACTATTGAATTGGTCAGTCAATGTAATGGCGAAAGAGAAGACCTATTTTCTCTACCTTTGTTTTCCGATCACGACAAGCTTGGCATGCTCCCACCTTGCGCATTTCGGACGTTGAGAGTCGCTCGTTCAATTTGAGAGGACCCTTCCGACCACGGGAGCTCTTCTTTTCGACACCAGGCCCTGGGGACGAGCGCTTGTTACGACGACCAGGCTCACGGTGGACAAGTGCAAAGGCATGGTTGCCTGGAGGGTTGGGGGAGTTGTTGAATCTCTCCACGGCGGTGGGATCATAATCTTCATCATGCGTCGAATCGAATGAGGCGTTGCTCTCGGCTCGAGACATAGTCGAGCCGCTCGGGAAGTATTGCTGGATACTTAAAGGGCGAAGAAACGAGGAAAGCCCGAGTTCAGGGCTTGGAACTATGGCGCCGTACACAGGAGGATCACTGACAAGATCATTGAAGCATGTTTCCGCATCGGCTGCCGTTCCATATGAGCTATACTGGAGGGCAGGGACAGTCCAAGATGGATCCACATATTCTCTGAAATCCGGAAGGTGATCAAATGTCCGTGGCAGAGAATGGACTTGAGACTCGTTGGAGACATCGCTTGTCAAATGGAAAGGGAATGGTACGGGTGTTATAGGTACTGACGTGGACTGTCGCATAGAATTCGTTTGGATAAGATCTGGGGACATGATGAAATCGGACACAAGCTCAATGTCTTCATATACCGTTTCCTTGTCTACCTCCAAGTCCTCTTCCATGCAAAACATTTCGAATTCAGAGTCTTGCATAATTTTTGACGGGTCCAAATTCATGGCGAGGCTGAGCACGAAGCATTAGCAATGTCCAAAGTGCACCCAAATTTGAGCTTACAAGAGTAATTCGTGGTGTACTCGTCGAAATTGCACCAGCGGTTGCCTTGAAGAACGTCTCGAAGCTGCGTTGGTGTAACAGGAGAGGACGCTCGAACGCTAATGGAAACAGAGCTGGCGCCGCAGTACTATGTTCGAATGTAATTGAGAGAAATAGAATTGGGAAAGGAACGTGTATGAGGAGGATCAATGACAAGATGGAGGAAACTTTAGAGATCACAAAATATGAGGCAGAGATGGAGTCCAAGTAGGTATTTCCTTGTAGCGATGCCTACCCTTGAGGTCCAAGTATCTTGTCGTGTGGCATAAGGCACACACACAAGGCTGATCGAGCAGTGACAACACATGTTAATAGGTATTAGTGCAGGCAAATGCGAATTCGGTTGTCTCCGCGATATCATATCTGAGAAAGGATTTATCAAATCCGTCAGCCCCGACTTTTGGTCTTATCATCCTTATCTTCCCTCGAACATGACATTATTGGAGAGATTCGCTATTCTTCGCTCACCATTTCGGTCTGCGTAGGGGAAGTTGATGCGTGCCGTGAATAGCCGCGCATGTACCATATATTGAGATCGGGTCTCCAGCGGCCTGCACGGCGGACGTTGATGTCCATGCGTAGACATTCCCGCCATTATGGATAGGAACCGGTCAAAGGGTCGCTGGAATTGTCCTCGACGAAGTCTTAAGTGTTGTTCTCCAATCATCTTTTGCTTCTCGAATGTGGAATAGAGGTTCCATTAGATGAGCCGACGCTTCTGGATTCACGTAGGATGGGGTCGAGCGTATGAGGTATCTAGCCAATGCATGCCAGCCTCAGCGAGTGAGGTTTGATACAGACAGATCCGAGGGAAATTCAGGACGACTCCAACTGATTGCGCATCGTCACTGCTTCCATGTCAGCCTGGTCACGGAGCATGATTCTCCGTCGGCAAGGCGATGTCCTGTCTTCCTGGAGTACTCGCTGCAGAATACGATGACTCTACATAGCTCGTAAGAGTCAAGATGCACGTACAGTACGCTTATCGTGTCGGTCAAGGCGTACACTGCAGTATCGGGGGTCTCCGTCTCACTACGGGCACTGATGCATTTGGTGAGGCTGTAAAAAGCAGTTGGAGGCGAGGCTGGCCATGGTCGGCGTGAAGCAAGGTGTGTCATTGAGATTGGTGAGGAAGAGTGCAGGTCGCGCTTTCACAAGACAAATTTGAGCCTCACATCACGTGCCTGAGGATCCATGCACTCATTGGCAATCGTAGTTTGCTCTACCAATCTTCTCACCTTCAAGTTCCATCTCACAATCCCAAATCTTCATCAAAAGTCACTCTTCGTTCGAGCATCAATGACTTTCCTGCCAGAATTTGGGTAAGACTATGCCAACGACAATCCACGATCCACGTGCAGGCTCCTCCTTCCCTCTTTCGGTATGTTGATGCGAGGGATGTAGCTAGGGACGAGCATATCCACTTGGACCTCTTTCTAAGGGCCTTGGTTGCTCCTATCCCTTCAACCTGAATTCCATATCCCATTTTCTTCTCTCCTTCTTTTTCTTTTAAACAGTTCTCCTTTTGCCAAAGGTTTCGGACCCGGTAGCAAGTAGAGATGGACGCAAGGGCTGCAATTCCCGTATCATTGCCACAGCCCAGCCCAGTGCCTTCGTATTGGCATTCCGACACTCCTTTGAACCCAGTGGCCAATCCAATTTCGAGCCTGCGGTCTACGGAGAACCTTCCCGAATATGCCGATTATGTTGTTGTTGGGAGCGGTATCAGTGGTTCGATGATTGCATGGGGTATCTTGAATAGATTAGAGAAAGATGGATTCTTGGACAAGAAGAAAGTTGTTATGCTGGAAGCTAGAGGAGCTGTTGGAGGAGCTACAGGACGAAATGGTAGGCCTGGAAATATAATATATATCTTATGAGCATTCGCCTTCACAAAATTGCTCGCTTTTCGCAACTATCTGGTCTTTCAGTACCGAGCTTGTAGAAATGCTAACTCGTATCTTCAGGAGGACACACCAAAGCTCCAGCATACAGAACATACCCATCCCATGTCGCATCACACTCGTCAAGAGAGGCATCGAAGATAGCTCACATGGAACAAGCCAACGTCAACGCGACTCACGAGTTCGCTGCTACTCACAACATCCCATGTGAATCTCGGCCTTGCGCAACATTCGACATAATCTACGACAAACCAACATACGACGCTGGCATCAACGCTCTCGAGCTGATGAAGAAGGAATTGGGGGAGGACGATTCCGTTTACGCCGACTATTCAATTTTCACCGCGGAAGAAGCGAAATCAAACTTTTTCGTGGATGGTGACGTCCAAGGAGCCTTTTCATATTCGGCCGGAAGTATAAATGCTTACAAATTTGCCATTGGAGTCTTGAAACTTTGCCTCGAAAAGGGATTGAATCTGCAGACTCATACACCAGTACAGACAATCTCTTCCACATCGTCAGATCCAAACACGACATTATGGACAGCAACGACTGAAAGAGGCGAGATCAAGACTCCAAACTTGGTACTGGCTACAAATGCATATACAGCCCACCTTCTACCTTCGATGCAGGCGAAAATCGTACCATTGCGAGGACAGATAACAGCGCATAAACAGTCAGAAGCCTATGCAAAGTTACATCCAAAAGGTCTTCCAGGTACATATTCAATGATGTATCCAACAGGCTACGAATACATGATACCACGTCCCTCACATTCAGACGTTCCCTCCGAACTCGTCGGCGATATCGTCATCGGTGGCGGTCTGGGAGTCCTTGAGAACGAAGGCCTGAGCGAGTTTGGAACAACTGATGATTCCGTGTTGAATGGGGAGAACTCTACGTACCTACATGAATGCGTAGGTCGATATTTCGGTCCTGATTGGGGAAAGCAAGATCGAGTGAGGATGGAGTGGACAGGTATCATGGGAATCACGGGTGACGGTCTGCCCTTCGTTGGACCAGTACCCGGTAAAAGGGGTCTATGGATAAGCGCTGGCTTCAATGGACATGGTTTGTGTAACCCCAACCCCTCCTTCCCAATGACACAAATAGCTAATTAAAGGGTCGCGAAAATAGGAATGGTAATGTGTCTCAAATCTGCAGAGGCTTTGACGCATATGCTCTTCAACGATGCAGCAGAGGAGTTTAATTGGTTCCCTGAATCACTACTGATTACTGAGAAGAGGCTTGATGAAGTTGTCTTTGAAGGTCGTGCGGGGATGAAAGCGCCGGGGATTGATACGATACAGGATAATGAGGTTGGCTCAACTTATAATATTTAACGAGAACATGACGCTATATATTCCGAGATGGTTGATGATAAGCAGTCTATTTGATATAGGTATTCTAGAGGTACGAATTTCCTTTGAAAGGATACGTTATAGATTCGACCCTTTTATTACTAGATATCCTTTTAAACAACGTCAACGCAAATCTTTGCTTTTCCCCCAAAAATCCCAGCTTCGAGGAAAACGGCACGATCGATACTTGTCACATTGAATATACTCGAACAAACATAGCAAGTAGATCTTTAGCCGCTTCGGAGATTATACGTTAGCTGGAATACATTCCGTTCTACATTAGTATCTAGATCGATACAGCTAGCTATCAAAACACCACAAAGCCAATCGCTCAAAGTGCTATTCCCACTTCCCCTTTCCAGATCCCACATGACATGGAACAAAGCAGCCATAACAGTGAATCTTTAGCGAGTCAAGATCTTGGAGGATTTTTTTTTTTTTAGTGTTTCTTTGATCTAGGGTTGGTTGGTTTGGTTTGGAATGGATGGATGTATGATAGTATATTCGCGGATAATCCGGGATATATATCTGATTCGAGATGGAGATGAAGATGAAGGTTTAGGTGATTTTATTTTATTTTTGGGTGGCTGGGTGGGATGGGATGGGGTTTTATTGGATGGATGGATGGATGGTTGGATGGATGTTTTATATGTCGCTTTCGATATACAGTATATCTTACATACGAGACTATGGAATCATATCTCAATAATCGGATGGGAATGTTGAATAGGTTTGGAATCAAAGACACTCACTCACTCATTCAATATCATTCTCACTGCATCCTTCCGACTACTCATGTAACCGGGTCAAAACGGTATCGTATCAATAAGTATTTGTACCCATGAATATATATGCATCGCGCAATCATCCAACCCATCTAGCAAAAGCCAAGGTACAAGAGTTTTGTATCGCACCTGCTAGACCACAAAAACCAATCACCAACTTAAGAATCGAAAAAGGGTGTTGTACAAAACACAGCCATGTCTCATATCGAATCCGCTAGGGAGCCAGAATAAGAAAAGGATTCGCTCAATCCATCCTACCCCATCCCATCCCAATGCCCAATTCCCAATACCCACCAACCCAACCCCAAATCCAATCCAACCCGCAGCAGCCACACAACCCTCTAAGTCGAAAGAGCCGTCTGAGCAATAACCCCAAGAAGCCCACTCGAACAAGTCTGAACATACCCATCCAAATCCAACGTCTTAAGCACAGTGCTAAAACTGGATCCCAAAGTGCCAGCAGCGCAAAGCGCATCGCGAGTGATGTCGCCCACTTCGTCCGGGTACTCGATGTGGAAAACGGGTTTGCCGGCGTTGATCATGCAGTTGAAGACGTCGCACTCGCCGTATTGGGCGCACTGTTCGTTGACGGCGAAGTGGACGTGGTCGAGGACGGATTCGGCGATGTCGCCGCCGTTTTTGAGGCCGGTGCTCATGCCGTGGGAGGCGGCGGTTGTAGAGAGGAATTTGATGAAGTCAATGGAGTCGGCTTGGGTCATACCGAGGCCATTTGTGTTGCCGTATGCGTCGACGTTGTCCTGAGGTTTCGTTTGTTAATACTTTGAACCACTATCTGAGGAACTTGGGGATTGGACTTACTGGGTCGATGGCGTCGCAGCCTTTGGAGGCGGCGAGTTCGATACGCTTTGTCATGATGGATCGGACGTTGGCGCTCTTCAGATTGAGCCAGTACTCGCCTGGCCATCCATCGAGCCCAGAACCCTTGTCACTGGACGTGAAGTCACCAGAGTCTGGTCGGTTTGGCTCGTACGACCCAGCGGAGAAGTAGCAGATTGACTTCTTCCCCAGTCGCTTCAAGGCATCGAAGGTCTCCTTGGGGTTGTCGAAGAGGTCGATATCGAAGACATCGACATCAGGGGCGACTGAAGTTGACAGGGCGCTAACGTCGAGGACATGGTTGAGGATGATTTGCCATGAGGCCTTGACTGGTGGTTGCCAGAGAGTTCCGCTGGCTGCTGGGGCTGCGGCCGCGCTAGCAGTGGAAGAGGCTGCCGCCGGCTTGGAGGAAGAAGCTACTGCCTGGTTGGTAGAAACGGCTACCGGTACTGATCCATAGCCTGAAGTGATAGCCGCAATGGTGGCAACGGGATCAATGGTAGTTGTAGCAGAATAGTCTCCATAATCCGAGTCCGAGCCGTCAGATGTAGCTGCGGCGGCTGCGGACGAACTGGTGGTAGTAGAAGGTCGTCCATAGGGGCGATATCTACGAGCAACGAGGTGTCTTGACATGGGTGCATCGTGGCTGAGGCACGTCTTGATACCAACTCCCATGACGAGCATCGAAGAGGCGATTGCTCCCCCCACAATCATCAATTTGGTGGTGGTGGACGATCGGGCCCACCAGGAGCTTGAGGGTGGAGGAGACCTGCATCCAGAAATCTCTGATTTTTCGTCGGCCAGCGGCTGGTAGCGAGTAGAAGACATGATGTGCAAATAAGGAGGGTGAGAGGTCGATCGATCAACGAATCCGAAGGAAAAGGAATGTGAGGTTAGAAACGGGTAAAAAGCTTCTAGAAACAAACGACGTAAAGACAGTGTTCAATGTGACAGTTGATCAACAACTGGAAATTCACAAAAGAGAGAGCGACGGATAGTTGGTTGCAAAGAACTGAAAGGAAAAAGAAAGCGGCATGTCAAGACCTTTTTCTACATCAGGAGATTATCCCAAGGGGCGAGCGAGCGAGGCATTACGCACATTCCCACCACCAAATTGCAGTCTTACCTAGCACAAGCAAGGCAGGCTCGAAGCTACTACGGCCACAAAGAAACGACGAAAACAACGACGTACGCCAGGATACGAAGCCCAAGAGCGCATCTTGGAGAAGGCGCGCGCCAAAGGAGTCGTCTTCGCATCCTGAATTTCTACTCGAACGCTCCGCAAATGGAGCAGCGGCGGTTCCATTACGTTATATTGGCGTTAATGTTTGGGGTGGAAAAGCCACAAAAGATTCATGAAGCCACCAGCCCAGCCAAGCGGAAGCCACATGATCAACCAGCTCCACCATGGTGTCCCCATCGTGTCCACAACGAGGGGGAAATTCCGTCTTCGCTGAGCATGCCAGGAGAGGCTGACAACCTTGCACGCAAATGTAAACTGCGGGTTGGGAAAACGATGGCTTGCCAATCACGAATCCGGCGTGGCACAGAACACGGATGAGACGTTCGGAAACGCCCTCGTCTCGTCCTGGAGATGGGCCAAGGATGTGGTCTGGCCAGTGACGGTGATGAAGTCGATGGTGGTTTGGTGGAGGAGAAGGAGGAGAAGGAGGAGTCGAGGGTGAAGAGTCGAGGGTGAAGAGTCGAGGGTGATGTTCATGCAGCTCCGAGTCTGTTGCGTTTCGACCGTTGAAACGTGGTGCCAGCTGCCTTGGCGTTGGCGTTCCCGCTGCCCATTTGTGCTAGCTGGAAACATCCTCGCGTGCAAAAGAGGCGTGGTCTGGCCAAACCTGACTCATGAACTGTTGACGTGATCCCAGAGATCGGTACAATGGAGAATGGCGGCACGAATCACGGCGACGAACATTGTACAGAGCATTTCCCACGACACCAACAAGCCTCCTTTGCGGTATCCAGGAAAGGCGAGAACCTCCTTTCTAATTCGATGAGCTGAAAAACTCCCGATGCAGCAATTCTTGCAAATGGAGATCAAAGGAGCCGAATTCGTCAACAAGGTGGCTGGCGTAGCGAATAATGCAGGAACCCGAATCACGATAATAAGAGCATGCATCTAGATCATCAAAGGAATAAACTCGGAAAAATACATATGTGGTGGCGATATCCCAATGGATCGGAAAACAATAGATCCGGAAGCGAGAAAGACAAAGCATAACCAAAAATAATACGGTAGGGGAGACGACGACGACGACATCTAGAAAAAGTCTTTTGGTTCACGGACTCGCCGACGAAATACGAGGGGGTAGTTCCCCTTGATGATTTCTACACCTTTTCTCTCCCATCGGAATGTTGACTCGTCGCTTACACGCCCATGGAAACAGGAATGCAAACCGGGCCCGGGAAGAAACCTCAATCACTCCATCGTCTTGCAATGGAAGAGGGTGTGTGTAACCAGTAAACAGAATATTCCCAGTCATCTAGAATATTGCCGTTTGGCATCTACTTGACAATGTGCCTCTCCTTATAGGAATCGCGTCACTGCATAATCTCGACTTGTCTTGTGGATTTTTGTAATCCGGACTTGCTACAATGAAGCTCTGACTCTGAGACTGACAACAGACTGTGGGGAAAAGAAGGTCTCACGAAAAAAGTGGTGCCGGGAAAGCGCATGACCTTGTATTTGTAGAACAATAATACAATCAACATAACCATGTTTCCATAAAAAACACAAATTCAAATGCCTTCTGAAAAAACCAATAAAATCAAAATATCCAATCGCGGGAGTTTTGAAAAAGACTTTCGAATCCCGTTAATCAAATTAAGTTTATTTGGTCGTAAAGATACTGACTACATACCACAAAGACCCATTTTTTCTTTCCGCCTATAAATGCTATTGCGCTAGGTACCCAAGGTATACTTCCGATCGAATCCTGCTTACTCCACACTCCATCTCACCCCGCTCAATCCAAACTGTTGCAAAAAACGGCTTACACAACGATAGGAGTGGCCAAAGTATACGTAACGGGAGTCCCGCTCAAAGTAACCCAGATGGTCAATTGATCAGTACCGATTTGCTCAGAGGTACCTCCAGAAACGGATGAGGCAGCACCGGGGAAGGAAACGGGGACTTGGACATCACAGGTGTTGTTGTTAGCGGTGACAGTGACGCCGGCGATTTTGCCGGACTCGTAGTTGTAGCTAAGGTTGGGCTTGCAAGCGTCGAGAGCCATGCGGTTTTTGAATTGGATGGCGGCGTTGTCGTGAGTGATGGAGATGATTGGCCATGTGGTGAGTCTGGTCAATTCTTGGAGGACGGTCTCGACCCAGGTTTGGAGGAGACCGAAGTTTCCGGTTTGGCTGCCGACGGTGGTCGTTGGCATATCGGCCGAGCGCATGTTGGCCTGGTGGAACATGAATGCGTCATGTCTAAGGGCGAGCAAATGACGGACATTGGTGGTTCTGGCATCGTTAAGCAAGACTGTGAAGTCATTGGTGCCAGCGGACGTGGCCACCCATTCAGCAAGAGTGCAAGCTGGAGTGTCGCAGTTGTAGTAGATAGTGGTGGCCTTGAAATGGTTAGCAAGGGGTGTATCACGCAAACGTTCTCGTAAAACTCACCCATCGAGGCATGACGACCAGTCCAGCGTATCCATTGGCCTCTACAGTGGTAATGTATGGCCAGTACTCGTTGACAGTGTTCTCAAGAACTGGTCGGGTGTTGTCACCGACGACGTAATAGATACCATTGTCCATCCAAGCCTTGATCACATCACCGTTGTGGAGACCAGTGATCGCGGGTGGAATAAGACCATTTGGAGAGAAATGAAGCGCGGAATCGATCCCAGTCTGGTTCATCCAGGCAGCATTGAACACAATCTCCTTGTTGGCATCGGCGAATGTGGCGTTGTTCAAGGACATGTGGCTGAAAGTGTGGGACAAATGGGCAAAGGCGTCTCTGTTGGCGGGGACCAAGAACCAAGAAAGGAGGGGGTCTTGGATTGCACACTCCTTCGTCCAAACATATGAAGTTGGAGTTGTTGGCCAGATGTCGGCACCAGTTCCGATAACCTTCATGAACTCGAGAGCGGTGTCGATTTGTTCGTCGTATTCAATAGCCTCGTTTGGCGTGCAGATGTTAGCACCAGTACCGCTGACTGCTGATTCGATATCACCATTTCCGTTATGACCGACTGTTGCAGTATTAGCAAGGAGAGTTCAGGGGTGCAGGAAGTCTCACTCTCGAGGAAGTACTGGGAACCAGCTGGCAAACGAGCGTTAAGGTTGATTTGCCATGCAACGTGGGCGTCCAGGTCAGCTGGTGTGGCTCTGTAAGAGCTTCCGTTGGGGTAGTACATCTCAGTGCTAAGGTGCATATCGTCGACCTGGGTGTTGAAATAGATACGACGACGGCCGACGAATAATCCTCTGGTGATCCAGTGGATGAAAGCATGCTGGAGGAAGTTGGAGCTCAAAGCCCAATCGGTAGCCCATGACTGAAAAAAGACCATCTGCTCACGCGTGGCGAACTGGTTGATGACAGCAGCAGTCGTAGCGGTGGTGAACGTGTTTCCGGCATCTGGGGCGTATTGTGCAATCTCGAATGTGGTTGCCGGATCCGTAATAGTAGCGGGGTAATGCCACATGTTGAGGGTAGAGACACCAGCACCACTGACCGTGTTAGGAGATTGCGTGATACACAAGATTTGAGGTTCAACTTACACTTTCAAGTTTGCAGTTGGGAAACCAGTGGAGTTGCTAATGCTGATCATCTGTTCAACACCGGTGTTGCAGCATCCAGCACCGGAGATGGCGGTTGTGGTACCGAAGTCTGAGCCTGGGTAGACATCAAGACGGACCATGCGAACGTTGAAGTCAGCCTGGTAAGCATAGATTGATGCCCATTGAGCGGCAGTGATAGCAGATCCCCATCCTGCGGTTCCAAGATCGTAAGACACTTCACCATGGACGATGATACCGCCGTAGTTTCCGGAGGTCAGAGAGCTGTTCAGCGTAGGGAGGGTGATTCCAGTCGAGGGAACAAGGATGAGCTCGTATGGAATACCGTAACCAACGAGTCCGCTTACGGTGGAAGCACCAGAGGCCGCATCTCTGGCGAAAACTAGAATGGTGCTCCCTACTGAGAATATACGAGTGGTGTCGGCAAGAGTGGCATTAGTGAGGGTTGTGTTGGAGGCAGTAGTCGTGTTAGAGAAAGTTTGGGCAGATACCGAGCTCAACCAAGTCGAAGCTGCGGCGAGCAGGAAGGATGTCCCACGCATAATTTGAAGCCAAATCGGCAAGTGAGAATAGAATAGAACAAGCGAATGTAAGGAAGCAGAGTTCCAGGAATTAAGTTTCAAAAAGAACGTGAGTCTAACAAGTAAGTGAGGGACAAGAAGAGAAGTCCAAACGAGTAAGAACTTATCAAAGGCTGAAGAGCAATCTTAGACTGGAGATATCGACGAGGTCATGGCTACGGATCTGGACAAGACTCTCGCCAAACAAGTCCAAGATCCATTTTCAGGTTCCGCTATGCCCCTCCTGAGTACAGCCTTTGTGGCGGCCATGATTACACAGGTTCCCTATGGGGGGGCTTGATTCATGTTTCCGTCAAGCAACTGAGCATTGCGACAAAAATAAGTTCAGGGGAAACGGGACAACTCGAGTATGGTTGGATGCCGGGCCAGGAATTGAAGTCGCATCAGCCGCTCGCTACCACCAACTTGGTGGAGAGAGGTCGGGCGGAGAAAGCTCCAGATAATGTCAAACGGATGGAGACAGGATCTGCCGGCCAATGATCCGACGCAGCCAAAAGCAGAACATAGACCCAGTTCTTCTTCAGGGGAAATAGATTCCTCGCTACCCACCTCACAAGGCGACTCGTGGAATGTAACTCACCGTTTTGACAAATATCAGGACCTGGAAGCAAATGGAGCTGTTCAGTCCAAATCTTTCAAACCAAACCTCCCGTGGCGAAAGCGGTCATTGGTGGGAGTGATGAATACGATCGGGGCGCCTGTGGGAGGCTACATGGCACATGAGAAAAAAGATGGTATTTGGCTTGGCCATTCCACTTCTACTCCGTATTGATCAGGGAGAGGCGATGGAGGCTGAGTCGTTGAGCGGGGAAGGCGGCACGTAGCTGTGGGCGGAAGCCCGCGTGTTGATATGACACATAGTAATGAGAATTGTAAGGCTTGACATGGGATATGTGAACGGCTTCGAGTTGAGGTTGAGTGGAGTCCATCAGTAGGAGCAGCGCGGTTGGTTTGTCGAGAGAAGAAGGTTTTCGTGGGCTGGCGCTCGTCCCAGGATCTGGCCCCAAGCACTCGGGGGTGGCTCCTTGTGAAGAAGCAGGGGGCCCTGTAGTCGGAAGGCGTTAACTCTGGAACGTTGAAGCCTCCCGCTGCCGTCCGAGCTATCGATTCTACTTCAGATGGATTGATAGGTTTTGAGAATACAATGAGTCGTACATGCATGTGCCAGAACGGCATCACAAGAAGAGGCTGGGGAATTTTCAGAATCAATCGAATCGTTCATCCACTTTTAACATCCGTCAAGCAAGGTAGGCCAGCTGAATCTAGGTATGTTGCGTACGTACACCTTTTGCTTCTTGAGCTTGGAGGTCGGCAAATTCGATCAAGGGAAACATTTGAAATCTTGCAAGGAGAGTAATTAACTAGTCTTCAAGTCCAAGCAGCGTAAAAGCAAAATCGTCAACATAGTCCAAAGCTTGTTCATGTTGACGTGCCGATCTAATATTACAACGAGCTGTCTCAATACCAGTCCTGTATTACCATACTCGAACAACTGATTGTCTTGTCTACCGCGCGATCAAACATTGACCTCCTTGGACTTGACAATAAAATTCCATGCATCGTGGGCGCACTCATCCAAGGTCTTTTCGGTCTTCCATCCGAGTTCTCGGTTCGCCTTCTCCGTCTCAGCGACACACGAACCGACATCTCCAGCTCGCCGACCTGCATGAAGCACCGGGAGTTTTCTCGAGGCAGCGGCCTCAAAACTTGCGATGGCTTCTGACACAGACGCTCCTCTGCCCGTTCCAAGATTGTATGTTCGGAAGGCTTTCTGGTCCTTCTGGGCCACGCAAGCTGCGATATGGCCGCGTGCCAAGTCAGTGACATGGATGAAGTCGCGAACTGGCGTTCCATCAACGGTATCCCAATCTGATCCGAAGATCTCCAAGGTCGGTTTTGTGCCGGTCAAGACTGAAGTAATCACCGGAAATAGATTCGTGGGTTTTTGTCTAGGATCTTCTCCTAATAGCCCAGATTCGTGGCAACCAACGGGATTGAAATACCGTAAAGCAGTCTAGAGGGGCATCGTTAGATACAAACAAATCGGTATAACTGGAGTCTGGACTCACGATGTTCCATGTAGGGTCAGCGCGTGCAACGTCAGCAAGGATGGCCTCGCAAAAGTATTTAGTTCGCCCATAAGGTGAGGTCAAACCAATCGCCCCAGAAAGTTTGACTTCGCCTTCATGGATCTCGGTATGGTGAACCAGATCAGATTCCCTCAATGGCTTGCCTTCGTTGGTCTTCTCTCCGTAGACAGTTGCGGAGGAAGAGAAGACAAAGTTGGTGATGTTGTGTTGTTTTAGCAGAACTAGGAAGTCTACCAGTCCACAGACATTGTTTTGGTAGTATGATAACGGCGATTGAATCGACTCTTCGACGGCTTTGAATGCAGCAAAATGAATGACGCTGGTGATTAGGGAGCGGGGTTTCGATGTAGTGTTTGAATGTGTGGGTATGGGTATCGATGGTGAAAAATACACTGGTGCATCGTATTGCTTGAGAAGATATCCCATCTCACTCGTTCGGTAGTCGCAGTGGTGGAACTTTAGGTATGGCATCTTCCGTCGGTTCGCCTTGCAGTAATCCTTCGCGAGAGTTGCGACCCTCGATACAACATCTCCGTACGAATTGCTAAGATCGTCGACGACGATGACATTATAGCCTTCCTTGAGCAGTTCCAGAGTCGTGTGTGATCCTATGAATCCAAGTCCACCGACAACAAGGACAAATTGAGCACTGTCATCGAGGGGAAGGAAGTCCTGGTTGTTCACAATGTTGGGCAGAGCAACCCGAGCTCCTACGATGGAGGCCTCTGAAGAAGTCGGTGGAGAATTCGAGCCTAGAGAGACTGAAGATGTAGATGCTCGCGAAGCAGAGTAGGAATCCATAGCGACTGAAAGGAATGAGATGTTGATTGAGATTGAAAATTGGACTTGATCTGAGACTGAACCTTTATCAAACTCTGCGAGTCGAATCGATAATATATCCAAGGTGGCCGCCCACTTTGAGGCATCGTACAGGAACGGAATGTTCCCACGAACCGAACATGGGCTAGAACATCTATTCCTGAAGCCCCAGCTCACGTTCCTGACAATTCCTCCTTTCGTGGCTTCAGTTACTCAAGAGCCCCAGCTCGCCACGGCATTTTCAGCCTTCCAACAAATACGACGCACACCATTCCTGGCATCTTCCGGTACCAGATGCCCACGAGCGGCATGCCGAGCATTGGCTGTGCCGTTCCTGGGAATGGCCCAAGCGTACTTGACGGCACTCACAGCGAGGGAAAGTAGCAAGGTCAAATTTAAGCTTGATGAATGAGGTACAGGATTCCGCCATTGTCTCCGGGTATAACGTAAGAGAACGAGACACTCAACAATGGATCCCATGGACTATTCGCCTGATCTCGCCGCCTCCCTCGTCCTCGGGCGCGGACAGGCCAGCAACCAGACTAGAGGATAGAGGAGGCCGACGACATGGAAACCGGAAGGTTTGGAGCGTCGGTATTGGCCACGTTTGTGAATCGTGTAGCCAGAGAAGGATCTGTGTACCTTGCGGGATCCTCTCAGGTCCGAGTCGGAGCGAGGGATTGCTGTACTGCACTGCACCGCACTGCACTGCACTGCGTCCCTCTGCATGAGAAGACTATTCAGCAAGGGCGCCAGCGTCAAAGGATCCATCTGCGCGGAAAGGGCGAGCCACATAGGGATGGATCTATACTTGCACATTGTATGGAGTACGGACAGGACCGTCACCGTCTATAGTCCATGGTCCATACCGACCGCTCTTTGCTTTGTGGTCTGGTCGCCATGTATCAGATGCTACGGAGGTACCAGCTCGCTAGGCGATGGGGATGGTGGTAGCAATTGTTGATGGGTGCGAGACGGGAGAAGATGGCCCGACATTCGGTGACGATCGCCGTTGGGGGTCCCCAGCCACTCGACTTCAAGTTCCAGGGGGCTGGCCCCTGCCAATTATTACCTACCAATGAGTGCCGCCGCTAAGCAGAGTGTGCCAAGACGAAGGGACTTTTGCACCCACCCATTCTCCTTCCAATTGTTTCACGACACAACTGACGACTTCCTCACCACCAGCGCACCGCCTGCTGTCACCACCACAGCCACTGCGCTGCTTCCGAACCTCATGCCGTCCCCACTATTTGCCGTTGGTGGACCATCTCTGCCCCCAGTCTCCGTCTCCCTTTGCTTCCAATTCTGCTCATGCTCTCTCCACGTATGGCACAATGCCATCCCGTCAGCTACTGTACCTGGTTTCCCCCATCATAGGTGAGGCGATCAATACCGGGAGCCGGGACTAGCCATGGCGGACAATCCAATCCAACCAAGTTCTTGCGCCGCCCGGCTGGCACTGCATCGATGTTCTTGCTGCACAACGTGCTGGCGGTGTGGAGCGTATGTTTCCTCGAATATGTGCGTAGCATGGACACTCGCCATCGTACGACAGCCTTGTCGATGAGTGGTTCGCCGTCGTATCGAGGAGCACGCTTCTAGTGTCACCAATGACGAACTTTCTCGAATGATGAAGCGGCATCTCGAAATATAGGCCTTGGACTCAACCTTCAATATCGATACAGTTCTGGCAAGCTTGAATACCGGGTCACGAGAAAGCCAGCGATATTGATCGTGAATTGAATCCAGCTAGTGGGATACGTTCCTCTTAAACTATCTGGACGGGAAGCTCAAATATTCTGATGACTATGACTACCGGAGTTTAATCACGGTCTTAGTGGCCTCGAGGATCACTAGTACTTCAAATTCTGCCACCCCTGTACAAAATACATAGTCTCCCTATTGTGGCACCATCTCCCCTGCCTATTGATTCCACAAATAGCTCATGGCAAATAATGTTTGCCAAACAGCTTTGTAAGTTCTCAGTTGTTTTCTGGTGCATATGCAGCAGCGAGGCTAATGTGGAAGCCTAGGAATTCTTGTTCCGCATTCAATACTGGACGAGTTATGGACTGCGAGCACGCACGGGCTCGCATATCAAAGCATTCTCAAACGACTGGATTCTCCTTCAAATCCAGCTCGTTTAAGGTGGATCCACAGCGGCGCACTTACAAAGGCAACTTTAGAAACAGCAGCGGGATCTACTGTCGCCCCGCGTCAGCACATCCATGTCTTAGCCTTTCATTCTTCCGATCTCATTCCGGGTTGTAAACCGCCCTGTGGCGTTCCAGCCTGAGTAATTCTCGTCTGACCTCTCAGCAGCCTACATGTGCGATGGCGTGCGGGTTCCAGCGACACGTTCTCTTGTCTTCGATACGAGATCTGCTTGCATGTTGACGTCGCGCGTCTCCCCTCATCTTTTTCTACCCAGACACTCGTTGCTCATACCAAGCTAATTCATGTTCATGCGAACAGTATCGCCCTAAGGTGTCCTTCTCTCGTTTAATTCCTATTTTCTATCATGTCTTTTCCCCCTACTCAACTCGCCTCGGGCGATTGGGCATCCGAAGTCTGCAATGGCAGCCAGTATCTAATCTACTGCGACAGTGTTCTTCCTACGTCTGAGCGCGTGGAGCGTTGGTATCAGTGGTTGAATATCTCGTTCGCAGCTGCAACGATCCTTCTACCTATTTTCTTCTGGACAACGAAAAGCTTGCGGATATCATGGAAGCAAAGGAAGCCACGGAAACCAAAGGTGGTGCCTATGGAGGTATGTTGGAGCGCATCATTGCTTCAATGCTGGTTTTCTAACAGAAATACCAGGAGAAATCTGCCAATCCATTTGGCGACGAGATGGAACAGTCTGCTGTTGCGATGGCTGTCCTGGACCCTTCCAGAGTAATGACTGATAATACCATGGCTGCGCCATACATCAAAGTTTCCCCAGATAGCAGCACCGATGGCTTCGACTACCGACCACCGACCATGGACTTTAGTCAATATCAGAGCCCTTCAGGTAGGAACTCGGTTTATCTAAACTCCAACCTCGGCACATCCAATTCCAGCCTGAATTCACAAACCGCGATGGCCCCCACAAGAACGAGTATGGTGGATCTGCACTCTTCAGGCAACAGCGTTATGTCTAGTCGAGTGCCTTCTGCCATGAGCATGGGATCATCACGCCCGGCGTCACTTAGCCTTAAGCCTGGCAGCGGCAATGATAGGGCCCATCGCATGAGCTTCCGAGAACTGGTGGACGAGGAGCGACAATCGTCTTATGGGGCCTCCGGTTTCCCCAGTCCAGCGCTGAGCCTGGTATCGGCGCGATCGTCTTTCGAGTCGGATGGGCCCGTCCTACCTGGATTTTTGCGGGCGGAAAATCGCTTGAGTATGGAATCAATAAATTTGCGGCCTGAAGCGGATCCTGAGATTGCGTTTAACCCTTTACAAAATTTCGACCTGCGAATAACGCCGCTGTTCACGAAGACTGGCAAAAAAGAGTCGCGTTTCTCCACGATGTCGAAAAAAGGGAATTCTGCCAAGACTGTTCTGGCTCTTGTCGATTTGGAGGACCTGGGACCTGACGCGTTTCTGGGTGATCTACTGGAAACAGTCTACGAGCTGAACATGCTGAGGATGGAAAAGATGGCGGCTGGCTTTGTGGTGAAGATACACGACGATGTTTTCCCAACTCAGACTGTGGGTCTTTTGGAAGCCATGACAAAGCAGGGCGTGCAGGTCATGCTCATGTGCGACACGGATGCCGAAATCCTTCGATCCATCGACTTTGACATGCTTTTCGGAGTTATTCTCGAGAACTCGACAATCTTGCTCAACGGCGAGCGACGCGATTTCTTCCGGTCGGACAGATTGCGTGGCGTCATGTCCCGTTGCGCTGAAGTACGTGTCGAGCGTCCGACATTTTTCCTTGGTTTCCACGACCTTTGGGAGACCAGACCAACGGCCGCGGTAGTGCGACGTGCATTTAAGCTGGCGGAATTTTTTGGTGCAACTCTAACGCACGGGCCGTTCGGTCAACAGCGCCATACAAAATTCCCCATCAGTATGAGCGGATTCGATTATCTCAAGGGCAACCAGATTGTGGATGTAGGTTTATATTGACTCTCAACGGCGAGACTGTTGCTGACCTTCGATCCCTGTAGCTGCAAAAAGCGTGGGTTAACGAGTCAAGCCAGGTGCAGCTCAACGAGGATCCCGGTCTCTCGAACGCAGTGCCTCTCTCGATGGATAAACTGAAACGTTATATACCCTTGGTCGAACGACTTTTAGAGCCAATGGGACTTCCCGAGGATCTCGAGGCCAAGTTTGAGGAACCTGTGATAACAACGCTACCTCCTGCCGTTCTCTCTCGTGCACCTGGACGACGGAACTTTTGGAACCTTTCTAGCGATGGAGAAATTTTGTCGCCCCTTGGATGCTATCCGCTCAACAGGCCCGTTTCCCGGACGCAATACGATGCCATACTTGAGAGTCAAGAACACCTCAAAACACTCAACATGCTCCATCAATTGGACGAGGTTGAGATTTTGAAGCTTGCAGATCGCTTGCGTACCATTCTTGATAGCACCAAACACCGCAATCTTGTAGATTCGTTGGTTCTCGGACTTACATTCGGCCACATCACTGTTTACACCGCGCTGGACTCCGCTTTCAGCGTCCCTGGTGGTGCCCATGCATGGGGTGTTTCGAACAGTGGTACCTCGTCCCACCTGGACATCTTCTCATCCCAGAAGACCACTAGCCTTGCTTCCACCGTTCTGCATGTTTTCCTCGCGCAACATGGGATCCCCCGCGAACAGCGCTTCCAGGAGGAAATGCTTTTGGAGGGACCTGCAGTGGATCTTCCTCTTTCTCTTAGAGCTGAACTTCGCGATTCGACAAATTCCGAGCTATTGTTTGTGTTGGAACAAATAAAGGTTTCGGCCCTTGACCACCCATTTGCGACTGCAATTCAACGAACTTGTATTGAGCGGCTCTTGAATGATGCTTCACGAGACGAGTGGACCGAAATCCATTCCAAACGTTTTCTCGAAGGCTCCATTTCAATTCGTGACCTTCTGCAACTTCGCTTGGAAGAATTTGCTCGCAGGGGAGCCCGAAAATTGCCTTGTTTGGACAACCTTGAGCAATTGTACCAGTCTGTGGACTTCCTAATCTCAGACTCCCTCTTTTGGGCAGAACGTGAGAAACTGGAATCCCTTTCAGCTGCGCTCGTAGATGTGTACAAACCATCAGAAGACCCTTCCACGAGAATCATCGATCTAAGGGCCGATCTGTTTGCCCTCATATTTTTCTGCTCCCTCAGGAAGCATGCTTTCGATAACGTTTTTCTCGAAAGTACCGATAGATGTCCCTTTTTCCTCACCCAGCCTGACCAGGCTGGTGTCTTCTCAGAGCTTTGGGTTCTCGGATCTCAATGTGACATTTATTTTGGCATACTTCCTCGAGCGGTAGGGAAAATCATCTATGATCGATATCGAGCACAGCTCGCACTCAATCCTCCACCAGCCGATGCGTTCGACAAGAAAAACGTGTTCACCGCGTACTCTTTCAGCCACAGCGCGAAGAACTCTCCCACCATTGTCAAACCTGAAAAGAAACTGAGTCTGCGCACGCGCTTCCAGCAGAGAATGGACTCTCTATCGGAGACAGTAATGGAATTTGGAGCACTATCCATCTTCTGCATGCCTGCAATCGTGGACGTCGCTTTATTGACGTGGCTAGGACGGGGCTTTTTTCTAACCGCGTTCATGAACGTGGACGACCGTATCATGGCAGCCTACGCCCTTCTTGCATCGTTACTTTTGACTGCTGGCAACACTGGCTGGACCGGTTCAGTTGGAGGTCACTATCTCTACAACTTCGCCTTTCACAACATGAATTTCTTCCTTGTTAGTCGCCTAGCTGGAGGATTCGTATTATCGTTGCTTGTGTCAGCTGCTGGATTTGTGGCCTTCTCGATTCAAATGTCCCCACGAATAGCTGCGGTTTTCGTGGCATATGTAATTGTGCTATGCACATACCTCAATATTCTTGGGTGAGTCTGGAAAAATACGCTGTCCCGGGGCAAAAGCTAATTCAAGAACAGTATACTTGCCACAATGCACCGCTCCGGTGCCCCTCTGACATCCGGTCGTACAGTACTCTGGAGAACACTTCCATTCCTATTCATCTCTCCCACCGTGTCCATCTTCATTCCCCACCACGATTTGCCAATCTATCTGTCGGTGTTGTACGGCTTCCTACTCTTGCTCCTGATACAATATAGGAATCTGTGCCACGAATGGAGCAGTTGGACCAACAGGGTTCCCATAATTAAAAGCGACGAAATCATCGCCTGGTACCAGACGATACAGGCTGAGATCGAGGACGAGACGGAGGAACTTAAGGGTGATGCACTCTCAAAAGCTGCAACAACCGCTTTCCAAGATGCAGTTGAAGCATACACCGCCAAAGAGCACGATCCCCTTGTGTCCAGAGCGGCAAAAGGGTTGCCGTTCGCGCTTTGGTTGCTCGAGAAAGAATCTCCCAATCCCGACAAGAATGCGAAAAAGAAAGCCAAGAAGGATGTCGATCGTTGGTCCAAAATCTGGCTGTCCAAAGTCGAGCAAGCACTTAAAAGCACGCAGCAGCTGGCCCAGGGTCTCAAGGAACACAGTGTCTTTGTGCTGTATCGGTATGGTCAATATGATGTGAGTTGTTTCCTTGAGACAAGTCCGGCTCGATACTAACCTCGGTTCCAGATGGCGCAGAGTTTCGGTCTCTTCCTAATCGCACTGATGGACCACTGGGTCAATGTCGCAATGAGCGCACATCCTGTGACCCTCGACCCGTTCGAAAAAGATCGATCGCGTTACAGTCAGGGTCTCTGCGTCTTGTTCTTTTTGATGTCTGCCATTGCTCTGGACGCCACACTGCAGCCATACTGGGAAGCGAACTCCAAGCTCTCTAGTGAAAAACTTGTCGACGCAGAGCACGCTAGAATTGTCGCAAGGCAATCACAGCAGCAGCGAAGACGTCGGTGGGTCGACGCGTTGATTGACCTGATGAGCAAGATCGCTTGTGTGTTCGGTGTGACGACTGGTCTCGTCTGCTTGCTTACAAAGGATGCGGGCCAGATCATTATGTACTATGGCTTTGTAGTCGGATATCTGGGTGTTCTTATCTTCCAGTTCAACCGGTAGGTGTCCTCGGCCTCGCGGTTGAACGATTGCACTGCTAACAATCTCCTCACAGATGCTTCACCACCAACGCAAGAGCCCATGTCATGTCCGTTTTCGTTGGAGCCCTTGTCGGGTTTGCCATTGGCTGTGTCCTCCATGCGATTCCGGCAACTTCATCCTTCTACTACACGGACGTTCTGTCGCTTGTCATAGCGTCTTTGACCTCAACCGCTTTGACCACCGTTTGGGTTTTCATTGACCCTGAATTTGCAGCTCCTACAGTGCCAACAATAGCAGTCGGTCGGCGAGGAAGCGGAGCGGAAATGGGCACAGATCCAGCAATCTCCTTCCAGTTCAAGATTGGTTCTCATGCTGCCGATTTTTCCCATGGGAATGCGTTTTCGACAGCGGCAGGGCCCTTTGTGAGGTTTTCGGACGCATCGCCCGTTGCGCAAAGAATCACGCAGCTCTTGGATGCCATTCCTATCCAGCCGGATCACATCTCTCCAATATCAGCGTGGCCAGATCGCGTTATCGAAACTGCCTCGAGCATGTGGCGAGACGGAGCTATTTCTATTGCTCTCTCAACTCGACAGGCATTTGAGGAGCACGATATGGAAGATGCTTGGTCATTTGCTGAATACCATGGCGGTCAGCTTGTTATTTCTGCGGGATTCCTTGACGCGTCGGAGCTCAATCTCTATCAGAAACAGCTACACGACAAGCTGGCATATCTGTGAGTCAACCCTTGTATATCTATGAATTGTGCTGATTGCTTTAGCCTCACCGAAACAATCTTATACCATTCAACAACGACAAATTTCGGACTGAGCCCACGGCATGCACTGAGGGCAGAGGGTTTATTGCGCAGTGCCTCTTCATTAGCTGGACGTATCGAGCTCCAACTTGGCACAGAAGATGAAGCAACCTTGATGAGGCTCCTTTCTAAAACCAACGCCGACCTCTTGAAGCCTCTATGTTTGAACTTGGACGTCAACACCGAATGGAATAAGGTACCCTTTGGTGTCCGCAAAACAATCATATCTCGTGTCTCCGGTGATTCCACCTTCTGGACGCCATCCACGGAGCAGTGGATGAAAACTGTCTCCAAGGACATTGAGCTCGAAGACTTCCACGTCGCCTTGTGCCTTCGTATCTACCAGCTTATACAAGAGAGATTGAAGACCCTGGCTATTGGCTCTGACTCAAACTGCACTTCCTATGGCGCCAAGAAAATGCCCGCGGAGCTTCAGTGGGAGCGAATCTCATCTCCAGGGTCGGGGTTCGCAATCTTTTCCCGATTCTTACTCGGAATTGTCAGCACATTTGTTGTCGTCTTCAAATGGGTGTCGATTCTATCAGGCGCTGCCTCCGAGGTTGAGCGAGAGCTTTGGTATGTGTTGCAGGGATTACCTCTTCATCAAGTTGTCCTTGTTCCACTTCTGATCTTCTGGCGCATTTGTTGGTTGATGAAGAACACCTGGATAACCATTCTATTAATTTACCGAAGACCTTCGCTTAAAAGAATTGTGCGACTGGCAATGAGTGGCTCTTCGAGAGACCTCGTTCGCAACTCAATCGTCGTTGAGCTTCCAGAGAAGACAATCACTGGCTTCGCATCACACAACATCGATGGAAGAATTGCGTTAGACATTTTCAATGGAGCTATGTCAGAACAGCCAAAGACTTTAGAAAGCTCCATCGCACAATCTGTTTACGATGAGAATTGCAGACTGAGATTCCGTGTGGACCAGAAGGAAGGGCAGAAAGTTCACACGACCTACTACTATGACTCGGCGTCCGGTCGCACTCCCGCTTATAAAGAGGTCGTTCAGAACGGTCGGACTTTGCAGTACCGCTACGATAAATATGGACGCATCGCATCTGGCAATGGCCATCTTGGTCTCGGCGACGCCATTGGGTTTACCTACCATTATCGCAAGGCTCCAAAGCACAACTGCGACATCCTTCGGGCTGTATTCCTCACCTCTAAGAAACAATCAATGACTGTCTATTGGTCAGTTGTGGACGACAACAGCTCAGAGCAAGACGACATGGCAGTGCCGTCCGAAAGAGTTCTCAGAGTGGTCAAGATAGTTGGTGGAAAGAAGTTCGTCACGAAATGGACTTACGAACACAAGCGCGATCCCAGAACTGCCACCGAACAGATCAGAGAAGACGGCGGAAGGATACCGATCGCCGAGGCGCCTGTACTATTCGCAGGTGAGGTCGACCTTTTCAAGAAACCCTCTAATTTGTCTTTCGACTGTGACGACTTGCTTCGACATCACAGCAGAGGACATCTGGAGCGCATGTTCGCCGCCATCTCTCCAGACCAATCTTCCATGGCTAGAATCTGGTCCCGAGCCGCCTCTCTTTTGCCCTTCGGTCTCTCGTATTGGAGTCGACATGTTACTCACGAGCGAATCTCAACATGGAGACTGCGAGCCGAACTCTGGACACTTTGGCTCAAGACGAACGATCTTGATGCAGTGACTGCTTGCTGGATTGACGAGTTGATCTTAAGACAAGAGCCTCTACTTTCAAGATACTGGCGTTTGAGAAATCTCGGATTCCTCTTTGATGCTAAAACAGCTCTAGATGAAGACATTGAGCAGATTGTCCCCGCGATCGAGATGCCTTTTGAGGTATCCCAGACTTGTGTTCTCCCTATCAAACCTTGCGACCTTTACGCAATGGGACTGGCCAAGGATGCGACACAAATCACCAATCGACCGCAAGATTGTTACAAGGACACGATGGACCGAATTTCAGTCATCTTCAATGATGTCGGTTGCTGGCCTGATGCACCAGGTGGTGTTTCCAACTGCCGTCGTGATCTTGTCAACGGACACTCTACCATTAGAAATCATGTGCTTGCAGAGTCAGCTCACGACTATGGTATCTCTCGATTCCAACTGGAGAAGAATGTGCAGTCCATGAAGGCCATCCCTCTCTGGGGTCTCGATTTCAAGACCGCCCAGCACGGCATTATTGACAACATCCTTCAATCGCAGGTCGACGAGAAGATCGACGATACATATGCAAAGCAAGACATTGTCCAAGTCTTCATTCCAGCTTTATGGATGTTTGTTAAAGGCTCTCGTACTAAGCATGCCACCCGGAAGCAGCTTCTCGAGTTCAGCAACGCTATGCTCACGATGGCTGCCTATTTCGAAAAGAAGGATTACAACAAAACCTGGCGATCAAAAGAAGTTGAGACGGCTTGGGTCCAGGCCTGGCTTCACCCATACCATGACTTGAACATCCTCGACCCCTCCGAGCTTTTCGAGCTTGAGAGACCCAGCATGGAAGATTTCCGCGAATCCCTCGCACTTTACATGTCTTACTTCATGATCTACTCCGTCAAAATACCTGATGAATGTCCCAAAGTTTTCCAATCAACCCATCATGGTATCAGTTCTTTGTTTGGGATGGTGCTCAAGTACAAGAAGGGTTCAACTTTCGGACTGTGGGATCACGCTATTCTCTGGCGTGAGAGTTGCTTGAATATTTCGACAGCTCAGTGTCTTCTGCCCATCTCAGTTCAAGCACAACTGCTTGCTGGTATTGGTCTAGCTGCCAGACTTGCTTATCTCCATGTCGATATCCTTCTTCCCTGCACCTCTGTGTTCAATCCGTAAGTCTACATCTTCTTTCAATCTCTGGATGCCAAGGCTGATCATCTGTATAGCGTCTGGGAAGCAGAAATCGGTACAGACAACGGTCTCGTCGGCCCCAAATCTCTCTTCAACCGTAAAATCGACCCCATTGCCAATGGTATCTCCAACATGGCGAACTTTGAACCTACCACCGAGCCACTGGCCGAGCTACCCACCGTGGTGATGTTGTCTAATATCCAGACGATTAAAGATGTCAAGGCTGCTGTTTTGGCTGCTGACCACATCATCAACGACTTCGGATTCGAGGACTACCGCTTGCACATCTATGGCGCGCAAGATCGAGAACGTGAGTGATTCTTACAACAATTCCCACATTCAAATCAATATTATCGATCTTGACTGACATATTATTACTAGCCTCATACACAATGGAAACCCTTCAAATCATCGCGGATCGAAATCTTACCGGAAAAGTCGTACTAGCCGGCTTCGGTAATCCTAAGAAGGTCCTCAAAGACGCCTGGCTCTTCGTCAATTCCTCCCTCTCCGAAGGTCTTCCTCTTGCCATTGGAGAAGCCGCTTTGACAGGTGTTCCTATCGTCGCAACGGAAGTTGGAGGAACCTCTCTCGTACTCACAGATCCCGATGACTCTTCGTGCAAGTATGGCGAGGTCGTCCCACCAAACGACCCTCTTGCACTTGCCCGAGCTCAAATTAACGTTTTATCCATGTCGGGACAATGGGCTCAATATACGGACGACAAAGATGACCCGCCTTACCTACCAATCGACTTCACACGCGACGACGTCACTAGGATCATGAAGAGGATGTATGATAAATCTGCAGATCGACGAACACTGGGCCTCAAATGTCGAGAAGTGGTGTTGCGTAGTTTCCACGGGAATCGTTATCTCCGCGAACACGAACAAATGTACTGGATCCAATGGCATCTCGCACGCATGCGCACTGACGAAACCCTCACCGCCGAAATGAATGCCAACGTTCGTTTCGGCATCCCCGCTGAGATCCGCTGCGATATCAGCGAAGACGAAGATGATGAGACTGCCGCTTTGGTGGAGGAATATGGCAACGTCAGCAAAGAGATGCTTAAGAAATACAGGTGGCAAGACTTTGAGAAGAAAAAGGTTGTCAAAAAGAAGAACAAGAAGAAGATTGAGGAGAATGCGAGGGCGAAGAAGGGGAATTCGCTGGAGGCTTTTAGGACCGGTGGGCAGAAGACTCTTGGGTCCAAGGTTAACCTTGGCATATTGAGTCCGCAGTTGACCAGGAGTCCGAGGACGAGGGATGTGGAACATGCTTGGGATCTGTGGGATACCGGAAGGAGATGATTGTTTTATATATATGGGGCATTTGGAGTTTTTCCCTTTTTCACTTCGAACATTCTTTGCATGGCCTGGGAAAAATGCATTTTGGGGATTTGGGATTTCATGCATCAGCGGGATAGGTAAAAGCATGGGATTTGCATTGCTGCATTCATTTTTCGGAGCTTTTATGTTTTCCTCTCTTTCTTTCTCTCTCTCTGGTGTTTGGTGGAGATGGATGCCTGTCTTTTTTGAACGGAGACGTTTCTTTGTGCGGACTGACAGATTTACGTATGACTTGCTGCATACAGTATTGGCTGCGTGAGCAGTAATAGTAATAGTAAAGAATAATACGTTACTTGATCTAAACCCTCTTCCCCACTGAAGAGCATGTATGAGCCTTTCACGATGTGAATGTCACTTCTTTCATCCATCATTTTCATACATCACTTCCGGGTCAGCATGATATCTTACCGGGCTAGTAAGTGATCTCTGTCCTGAGGCCGTCCTTCCTCAGAACACCGAACAGACCATCTTCAAAGACAATTTCGAACACGATCTACATCTCCGCGACTCCGACACCATCATTCGAGAGTTCGGTGCCAAAGGCGCGTACAGTATCTCTTCGGCTTAATTGCGACTACAGGCAGCGATCAGTTCGTGAGGGACAAACACCTTGATGATCGTGTCGATGGTGACTAACCGAATGTTCAGACCACAGATGAAAACTTCTCCAGCAGCCAATTTGCCTAACGAACTAAACATGAATACCAAGCGCACCGGCGATTTACTTGAGGGAGAGGGAGAGAAGAAGGTCAAGATGGATGACTCGCCAGCTAAGAATAAGAGCCTTGCGGCAATTCTCAAGGCAAAAGCAGATGCGGAGGTCAAGGTCAACGAATTGGAAGTTGAGGTCGAGAATGTGGGCAATGAGCTCTTTTCTGCAAAGGAGCAGGTGAAGGCTCTTGAGGCAGATGCTCAGAAGCTTGTTGGAGAGATCAGGAGGGAAATCGACGCTCGATATGCAACCACGTGGAAGACTCGGTCGATGTTGAGGAAGAAAAAAGAGGATTTGGAGAGAGAGCAGGCTGAGACCTGGAAGATTTATATTAGAGTGATTGTCCTCAGGAATGCTCTGAAAAAGTTCCAGGAGAAAGGTCAAAATCTGGGAGAATCTGAACTTGAAGAGTTGGCGGATCTCGAGGCGGAGGAGTGAGGTTTACTGTGTTCTAGGGTGGGAGCATGCTTCTGAGTAGGGACCATAACTTGGGGGTCTTTGGGTGGTCTGGGACTTATTACTTTACATTCTCCACGGTCGATAGGCGATATGATCCCAGAAAGCTTTAGGTGGAAAATGGTTGAACTCATTCAATAGTGGTTGTGCTTTATCTCTGTCCGGGTAGTCAGCTGGTCAACCTCCACTGGCTACTGGAGCCAATTAATCAACACTCCACATCCACAATAACAAAATCTCGATCCAACTTCATCGTCATATAACCCACAATAAGTCCCCAACCTTCAAATCTTTGGGAGAACCCCAAGACCAATTTTGTGTTAACGGTACCAAAAGATTCACAGATGGATCACTCACACACGAGCAACCTGTACCCAAGAGCATCAATCTAAACACTATTCTGTCAGACACCAAATACAAGTCATCAAGCATCCACCTTTCAAAGTTCTTGCAAGCCAATGAGGAACAGAAGACTAAAGCAGATGACCGAAGACCTAAAGAAAGGATACGATGCGAAGAACCGAGAGGTGATCAAGGAGGATCTGGAAAAAGAGATTGGTCGTTTCAAGACTGAGATCAGGGTGAAGTAGCAAGAATTGCTAGCCCTGGAAGCTGCAGCTATCGATATTTCGCAGCGCCCTGTTCAGCAGCAAGTTGGTTGGGTGGATGAGGAGATCCGCAGTGCCTATTAATACAAATAGGGAAAAGCGGCCCGCTAAGTTTGTGTTCTCGTGTGCCCGTGTAGGAGGAACGCATGCATTTTATCGCTGCAAAGAAAAGGTTATTGAGACGCTGAAGGAGCGGGAGAATGTCTACGAGGGTGGCCTTCTGGCTTTCGACGAGAGGACTCCGTTGGTGATTGCAGAATTCGAACTTGCTATGCTACTCAAAGAGGTACTCCAAATCCAAGAGACTCACCGTGACAACTTGAGGTGGGCTTCGTGGTATTGGCATAACAAAGATGTGACTCCAAGGCATGTCATTGAAACCTGGGTGACGAGGTCTTGGGATTTGCCAGAAAGTGTTGAATGGCGCGGAACGAGATCTACAATTATAAAATCCCGATTTTCTCGAGATATGGATGGCCAGTCGGACCTCTTTATGGACAAATCCTGATAGCTGGGTCAGCAATCGAGACGTAGATAAGTATCCAAATACCGCAGTAAACAAGGTTTGAACTCTATCGCCTCCTCTAACTCTGGTTGGATAGACATTACAAACATCAATCACCTGCTGGAGGGCTTTTACTATCATTGACTGCCCCCATGCTCGAGGTACGTACAATTAGAATTGAGAAATTAAACAGACTTACTCATCCATCATGAATAACAGCAAGCGTCCCGGTGAGCATCCCAACCAACAAAAAGACAAACAGAAAGCCAAAATGGTATCATCAACAGCCACCGACACCCTTGAAGAGCTCTTAAGGGCATATTTCGGAAGCGCTCAAACTTAACCACTGCACAAGGAGAACATGTAGAAAGGACAGCGGTGCTCGAACAGTCAAAGAATCGGCCAGACAGACTTCTCGATAGTTTTCGAGGCAACCCAAAAGCTGCCGTCCAGGCCAGAAGAGAGTTGAAGCTTTCCAACCCCGCCCATCCAAAAAGTTACTTCGCGTTGTAGCAATGCAATGTTTCACCGCAGCATCTGAACGTATTGGTTTTGCACTATCATCCAAGCGTCAGCGAATACTTTTTCGAAAAAAAAAGACGTGGAAGAGTAAGCAAACTTTCTTGCATTCAGAGGCTGGAGCTGAATGTACAACCGCGCACTATTACTACGAGTTAGCGAGATTTCTGTCCAGCCGTGGGGAGATTTTCTCCGAAGAACCGTACTCTGTATGAGAATAAACAATCTTTAGGTCCAGGATCACAGACCGTATTTGCGGCATCGACCTGGAAAAGCACGGCGTTGACTAGAACAACCGCGACGGAGAAGAAACGCATTGTGGAAGATGTTGAGACGGATCAATATCAATGATCAGTAGGAGTAGGAGTGTGCTGGACGAAACGAGGATATTGTTTTTTATCGCTGCGGCCTGCGGCAAGGGATTCGTACCTCTTTCTATGTCTTATACAAAACAGTCTTTACTAGGATATCCTTCCTAGTGCAAAACTATAGATAGGAACTCATTTCTCAAAGTCTGGTAATATATATTGTCTTAGCCTGTGATTAGTAAGATATTATATTAAACAGACTACGAGGCCATACGAAGGCGACGGCACTAGCCAGTCACGCAAGTATATACGGTACCCCATCGACCTCACCATCCTCCTCTTCATAATTCCCAAGTAAGAAAGGACATACTCGGAAAAAGATCAATTTACAATTGAACGTAGAAAGCTCGCCCTACTAACGGCCGCCCCCCTGCACTCAGGAAAATGGACATACAAAAGGTAACACGACAGCCGTTAGTGGGGTTAGCAGCTGGAGTACTAATACCCTTGGCTACCTACGTTCAAACTCACCTCGAATTTTTATAGGCTTCAGGAAGCGAGCCCGTATACGAAAAGTGGTTCGTTCAGAAGATCTTCCTTTAATTCTTATGGGGCGTATCGTTACTTTTTCTACTAGTTCTAGGGAAGGAGGACAGCCGTTACTAGTAGTGCGTGGGGCGAGCCTTGGCTACGTTCAAATCGGAATCTCAGCTCCAGAACAACAACAACAACAACAACCACCAAAAAAAAGGCATACATTACCAAATTCATCATCGAACAAAAAGTCCAAGGAAAAAAGAGAAAAATATAGTAAAAATAAAGGAGAGAATATTTAACGACGAAAGGAAAAGGATCGACGACAAAAAGCTTGAAAATACATGTATTTATCCTGAAATCGATAAACGACGCAACAGTGTCCTCACCTCCCAGAAGAGAAACCATCATCTTTGTAATAACCATCTACAGAAATCTGTATCAGTTTCTAGCCATGAACTACATATACAACCAAAAGAAAAAGAAAATGTGGGAAAACTCTGCCAACATTCTGTCCGCCCTCTGAGCGCCGACTCCAACAGACCCTTTCATAACATCATTCTCTCATCAATGCAACAATGACAACAAGAATTTTCACAAGCCACCCAATGCAAATCATAACATAAGACAATCGGCCGCCGCATCATGCGAGCGAAAGCAAGCGTAACGCTCAATGCCAACAAAACGCTACTCAGGACAGATGTGTCAGTGCGACTGAATACTATAAATCAAGACTCCATCTCCTCCTCTCATCGAGCGATAGCCCATCCGCCTCGAGCGAGTCCTTTGGCAATGGCATCCTCGCTTCGATAACTGGACTCTGAATAAATCTGTTTCCTTGCAGTGCCCTCATTTCGACCTGCTCTTGAAGCGTGCGTAGACTCGAGTCTTTGACCAGCAATTCGTTCCTCGCCTGTGCGCGCATTTCTTCTGCGTGAATGGCCCCATCATAATCTGAATCGTCTTCGAGGTCCGTCTTAGTATCTTTCCTCTGTTTACGCTTGCGAGGACTCGGGGTGTATTCGTCGACCACCTCTCCATTGCTACCACCAACATACAGGCCTGGACTTCGCGACGAAGCGCGCTGTGGACTTGGTGTCGTTGGTGCAGTGCAGAATTCGAGTGGGGATATGGTGGAAGAAGAGACCGGAATTGGGCTTGTGTCCTTACTTTCTCCGAGCATAGAAGTCGTCGACGAACGAGACTTTGTTGCAAGCTCTGGCCGTCCAGCGGTGTTGGAATGCAATTTTGCAGACGCGGCCGTTGGCTTTGGACGGTTTCCTTTATTTGTTGGACGCAGAACATCTGGAGAACTCGAACTCGAATCGTCAACATGACTCGAAGTGTCGAAGACGGGAATGTGGACCGGAGGTGGGCGCTTCTTGCGTTTTAATGTTGTTCGCTCAGAGTCGTCCACATCCAAAGAGCTACTTCCTCTTTCCTTCACTGGCGATGAATGTCCTGTGGAGACTGTTGCCATAGACTTGCGGTTTGGCTGGCTTGATTCACCATCCACTGAAGGCGTCACTCGACGCTTCACCTTGTCCTCGACCATTTTGTGACCGACGTGTCGTCCCAAGCTTTGGTCCTTAGTCTTCAGACTACTAGTTCCACTCGCCCCACTGGCACTTCTCGATCGGGCAGTCACACCTTTCTTGCCATTCATAAATGAAGCTGATGGCGGTGGTTCCTTCATCCACGCTCTTTCTTCCTTCTTGGCAGGTACTGTGCTCACGACTGGCGGATGTAAATCATTGACAGGGGGTGCTCGCGCAGGTATGTAGTAGATACTCGGCGGCTTCTCCAAGGGTTCTGCAGGCCAACCTGCCACTCCAACCGAAGAGCCTTTCCTAGAGTTATCGCTCATCTGCCTGTGGGTGTGTGGTCGGTCCTCAACTTCTTCCAAAGCCGGAAAGTAGACGAATTCCTCGTCTGCACGCTGATACCTCTTTGTGTTCCAAGAGTGGCCTGGCAAGTGTATGGAGCTCACACTCTGGGCCGGGCCAAGATCACTCAGGCTACTCCCGGCGGTAGAGTATTGCGAGGTGGCAGTTCCCGCAGTTGTAATGCCCCGGCTTGCGATTGTCTCTGCTTTGGTCGTCCGACGAGAAGGCGGACTGGGACCCAGTGCCATTTCTTCGTGCCAATGTGGATTGGTCTGAAAAGGAGCAGGCTGTAGATTCATGCCGGACCCGTCGTTGTTCCTAGCTCGCTGGGACGCCTTTGCTTCCCTCAACTTTTTCCGGCGACGAGATTGCTCGAAGCATGGCCCGCAGGATACATAGAAGAAGACAGCGGACTGGAAGCCGCGCCAGAGCCAATTACGTTCACCCCCATCGCGCGGATCCGTGTCCTTGGCCCCCATTGTAGCTGCTCGGCCAGCACGGCCGGCGCGTTTGCGAAATCCGAACGGACAGGTCGAGGTGTGGATGTTGAGGTCGTGTGTTGTGCAATGGAGATCTGAGGAGAGAAGGTATGGGGAGGATAGGATTGATTGCAGCGCAGTGCAGTGCAGCGGTAATGTCCGACTGGCGGTGGTTGATGCTCTCCAAAGGTATACTTGAGACAAGATGGCCAGGAGTGGAGAAGGGGCTGTTAATGCTGATGCAGTCCAAGCAAATGGCTCAGCCACGGTCGCGGTAATGGGTGATGTATGGCTTATGGTTTGCTATATATCTCGTATGCTTGCGGTGTGTGGTTTGCATTGTATGTAGCATTTGAGTCCTGGGTGGGCGAAGAGGTACGGCGAAGCTTCTTGTTGTTGGTGAGGCGAGGAAGGGGAAGGTGCTCAGGGACACAGCCCCTGCGGCGGCGATATTTCACGGCAGTGACGCCAGATGCTAGAGGGATGGCCCCGAAGAATAAGGGAAGGCGCCCCGAATAATAAGGGAAGGGAAGGGAAGGGAAGGCCTTGGTGGTTACAATTGAATTGAGAATGTTCCAATCCAAGTTGTTCCATACTACTAGTAGGTACTGCGGACTCGCCTCCACGCTCTCGTCTCATCTCACCTCGGACCATTGGAGGCCCGGTATAATCCAGCAGCCGGGAAATGACGTTGGGGATCGGATAGCATTCCTCGTCCAGTTCCTGGCCTGGCCTAGTACTGAGGTACTACTGCACGTCGGCCTCACTCACAGTACAATACGCAGCATCCTATCGTGTGCATTGGCACTACTGTGTATGTATTTGACAAACACCATGGTCCAGGTTTCCCCATCACCGTCCACAGCTTCACGATTATTCCACTCGGCACATTCTTGTTTCACCACCCCCACTCATAAGAAACGTTTCAGAATGGGCAATAATCTCCGCTTGATGAGCAGAGAGAGCTCCGGATCAGAAGTGCCAACTCACACATGCACTGCCTCTCCGTCAGCTTCCGGCGACGGGAAACTTGCCTTTTCTGCAACCGCACCACAAGATCAAAAAAAGCATTTGTTGTCTAAGCAAGTGGAAGGATGTTGGTGCCACAGTACTTTGGCTTCACAATTAGTGCCATCGGAGATATTCCATCTAAGGGTCGCTGGAACTCAAAACTGTGCTACAGAAGTAGCTTCCTAGAAATTTCCGATGGCGGCGCGCCAGTCATGTAATTAGTCAAAGCATCAAACTCCTGCAAAAACACGGCAATTGATAGGACTTGGTATGGCGTTAAAACCAAGAAGATAGTCGGCAGTGCAACGACGACTTTACTATGGCTGCTGTTCAGTTGGGTCTGCTCAAAGGGTGGCGCTGAAATGCATAAAAATGACAGACTTGGTAATTACTAGTATGAGAGTGAGCTTTGGGCATGTCTTAGCCTCCGCCAGGGTGTTCCAGGGACCTTTCCAAACTCCGAGTCATTCGACGTCTGTTCTTTCCATCAGTGCTCGGAGCCCATCATGCGAACCGAAATCTCTCGGTTACAGTCGTTGGAGATCTAGTCTTCATAGTGGTCTCAGTCATGTATCTCGTCTCTTCCATCTCAAGTAGCCGTTTTTTCATTCAGCTATCAGAAACTGCCTCTATAAATCACCAAAACCTTCACCATCTCCCCCTCATCCAACTCTTCCCCATCACCAAACCTCTTCATCAGCGCTTGCATTTCCTTCTTTGATCCTAAACTCATCTGTGCATCTCGAACTTCTTTTGCGACCGTTTTGGCCTGTTTCCTCGCAAGCATGACGGCTGCCTCTGCTGCCTCCAATTGTGCCCGGTCATTCTCTTGCTTCCTCTGCCAACTTTCTAGCTCTACTTCTTGCTCTACGATCTCTTCCTGAAGTGTGAGCTGGACGGGACTGAGTCTGGTTCGGAGCTTTTCACATATGCTTTCTTGCACCCCTCGGGCGATTTTGGTCTGCTGTGTAAGAGATGTGATTTTGTGGGACTCGGCGTCGTGAAGACGGAGGAGTCTGATGAGTTCGATTCCTTCGTCAGGTGCAGGTACAGGTGGTTTCTTGCGTGGGCGGAAAGTCTTGTGGTCGCGTAAATCGGCTGCGTAGGCCTCACGGTTAAAGGTACTAGCATGCCCTTGCGTGCTGTTCTTGGTCATTGGAGACCCCGCGAGTTTCTTGCGACTGTACGGCTGCGCGATTGTGGACTGGTCGGTTGTTAGCAGTATCAAGCTTCTTTGCGTTGAGTTGACCCACTGTGCTCATGCTAACTTCTTCCTCGAATGGCCAATCTATTATGCCTTGCTCGGGTTCTGAGGCCTCTGAAAATGACGCATTCAGACTGCCTGTCTGGAATAAGAGGCCCCATTCATCGAGCAACGAAGGAGGATCGGGGAATGCCATGATGGCGATGCGACACGATTGTTGTTGTCAAGAGCTTGGTTACAGAGTCGTATTTTAGAGAAAATAAGCGAAAGTGACTAGGTGAGAACTGGAGGTCTTGAGTGAGCAAAGCGTTAACTTGAGAATACTTAGCTCCTTGTCTGCATTTTCTAGGAACCTTTTCTTGAATAGGAGTGATTTGACCTTATAAGACTGTAGAACCGGGTTACCCGACTTCGAGAGCATGACCTGGCAGTCAGTGCTTCGTGTCGGCAAATTCTCTCAAGACAATGACACCATCGTAAGAATCCGTATTCAGCCATTATACTGCACAGACGAACACTGACAATACTACAGCAACCTAGTCCAAAACACGCCTGTGGGTATGAAGTGACGAAGAAATGTTATCCATTAGCCTCGAATCACTTCCGCAAAGGCTTGACACCTTCCAACATTCCCAAAACCTCCACTGGACTCGACTTCGATCGCGGATCCTTGAAGTCTTCCAATACTTTCCGCGTCTCCCTTAGATCCTCCTGTTTCTCCCTCAGACCATCTAGATATAACTCCGCAGCCGCCATCTCAAGTTCATTTTCCGCTTCCCAGCTATCCAGAATAGGCACAATTTTATCCATTTCCCTACGCACAATGTCGGCTAGTTCAGTCTCTCGGACGACCTTTTCTCTGGCTAGACTGCGCAGGGTGTTTTGTTCCCGGACTAATGCGCAGCACTCGGCCATCTTGCTTTCATGGTTGGTAACTCTTGCAGCAAAGCCCCTAGGAGTGAAATATTCTCGCTCCGCCCGTAGGACCAGTCGTTCCTGTCTGCGTACGCTGTAGATGAAGTCTTCACTCTGATCTTTACATTCGAGCAGGCGATCGATCACAACCTCATTTTCATGCGGCTTGATCAGTTTCGATACTTCAATTGGACTGTGGATCGAGGAATAACCCCGAATGTCTCTCGAGTTCGGTAGTGTATATAGGTATGGCAATGTCTCAACTTTGGAGTGTGGATTGCGAACTGGACATTCTTGGTTTTGCGCAGGGGAGTGTGGTTGCTGTCTCCACGAAGGCATTCCTGGGAAGGCGTTTGGCCAGTCGCGAGGTCCTTTCGCATAAATTGCGACCTCAGGAGACAACCGCTCGACTCTGGCTGGCTTGGCCCGAGATTTCATCGTTGGATCGATGGCGTGGGTTGTTTTCTGTCTTTTGTTTGGCGCAGAATATGTCAAATCGATCGTAGTCGAGGACCGCTTGAGCTTAGCTGGCTCGCTCGAAAATAACGCTGGATTATTTGGGATTTGACGCGAGTGATGTTGTCGTTGTTGTCCAATTAGAGGTAACGTCAAATCCATTAGGGAAATATTGTTTCCAACCCGCGGCTCATTGACCAGTCGATCTGGCGCCTGCCAGTACTGTATCCCATGGTCATTACGAGCCACGCTCCCAATTCGAGCTTGATTGGTCATCCCAACGTCGTCGGTATCGTCAACGGGATCACCACTCGCGAAACTAGCCTGGAACCTCCGGTATATAGGCTGATTTACGTCGTCGACAACAGGCCTCAAATCCAAGTCACGGATGGGATCGTAATAGCTGCGCTTCAACGGCTCCGTGTGCTCTTCTGGTATACCGAGTAGAGAGCTTGAAGTTGTCATGGGATTATAAGGGTTCCTCCCAACCGAAACGCGATTGACATTATTTGGATATTGAGAACGCCACATTTCCAAGGCTATGTCGATATTTAGTGTCAGCGTGGTCAATGTTTATTTGCTCGTCTTCTGGTATGATTCAAGTCCTAAATGTGGGGATGTCTTGGGGCTGATTTAAAGTGTAGATGTTGCGAGGCAACGATACAGAGATTGAGAGAGATTTTATACCTCGCTAGTAAAGGAAGCGATACTGGTAGTCAAAGCGACTTCAGACCCCTTTTGAAGCCTGGTGTGTTTTCGGATCGATGGGGCGGAGGATTCGCTTTGACAGTGCCATGTAGTTGGTAGAGGCTAATAGGTCTTGGCTTGAAGCTTTTTTTTGAACGTATAGCAATATCTATCGAATAGTAGTTTGGGGTCAAGCTATTTCACAGTAGGAGCTTCAGTGACGTTGTATTCGGTAAGAGATATTTCCTTACTCTCGTACTCGCCTAAGACAATTCGACTAGAAGACTCAGCATCTCTGAAATGCTAAATTATCTCAATTCAAAGCCGGAACGGTTCTGATCTATGGCCGCGTCGACGAATAGGTAAGACTGATATGACATAGCGCCAAATTCAACCTACGATCTATCCAATTCTGGCCATTGGCCGTGGGTATTTGTTAGACCTTGTTCGACATACCGACCTTAACTTGGGAAGAATCTGTATGTTGGGGTTATTCTGTGAGTGTCGAAAGCAAGAAGAGCCTGTGTGCCGTTATCTTCCTAAGACCCATACGCACAACTCCAAGCTTGTCTGCGATCAGCAATGGCTAGCTTAGCACTGCTGACTTATAAGATGTATTTATGTTTTGACGAAGAGACGGCAACAAGATTTGAGCAGCGGAAGGGAACTTTGCAACGATCAGATAGCTTCCAATCATTCGATACTACTTAGATCCTACGTCCAGGTGCAGGAGCCGTGGCAGCTGCAGACGCGCCTTTCGCACTTTGATAAGCCTGCTGGACAAACTTGGCACTATCGCTGATATAACTCCCAGAGCCATAGGTCATATGGGCCAGCGTTGACGAACCGCCTGGCGTACATGTCAAGTCTCCTTTGGCACACTGTCCACCGCCGTTAGCTACAACGCAAACACGCACGTACATCATAGCGTGGACCCACATTGAACTTGATCCTCCCATCTAGCTCCTCAGGCCATACCGGAATCGGTCCAACGGGGGATTCATAAATCGGTTTCTCCTTCGTAGCCTGCTGTCCTCCGTCTCCGAACGTCGCCGTGGCGATGATCCTGTCTTTCAGAATGGTCTTGTCGAGTTTGATGGCGGCACGGTGCATGACCACGGCTCCCTGCGAGTATCCACTCAAAGCATATTTTTGATCGGGACAAGCGACAGCGCGCTCGTTGATGTGTCTGAGTGTGTCGGCCACTCCCACATCTGGAGATGTTTTGCTGAAATCGGCAGGGTATTTCACGGCGTAGCCTGTTGTTCCTGGGATGAGGCGTTGGACGGCTGTTAGGAAGGGACCGCAGACGATGCCGTAGCCTGCTGTTTCTGTTGTTGCACGGGCTGGATTGATTTTAGCCGTGCTGCAAAAGAATCGTTGGTATTGAGGATATTTGTTACCTATGACGATTTCCAATGGTGAGCACCCTCCTGGACCACTTCCCGCTGCACCTAATCCCATACCACGTCCACCTGCATTTTTTCCTTTTGGAAGCTGGGCCGATGATAATCCCGCGAGGAAGAGAAAAATTGAGCTCGAGTATTTCATAATGAATGTTTACTTGATTGGCAATGGCGAACTTGATTTCAAAAACATAATCCTGAGGATGAAGTAGGCTTATGGCTGACCTCTAATTGTGTCGATGGGCCACATGGTGCCGTGTGCTGAAGCTCGTTCTCGCTTTAGCGTGCTAGTCGGGCAGATAGATTGGTTTCTCCATAGGGAAAATTGCGAACGAGGGTGTACCTGCCAACGAGATCTGCCATCGATTGATCTGGTTCTCCTTCCCCAGCAGCTCATTATTCTCCCGGCAGATCATCAGTAGGCTTGTTTTGCGCTTCTTGTCGTTCGGTAGATAACACGGGCTCATATCTCGATTGTGATCGTGTTGGCAACCTCATTTAAGCCCCAAGCATGTCACCCACTTCACCGACAATCAAAAACGAAGTGATGAGAGTCGGAGAAGTAGAAGGAAGCTGCGCGCCGAAGAAAGCATGAATTTCCTTCAGAAATCAGCCTCGAGGTCGGTTAGAATTAGCTGGAACTAATTAAGGCCCTAATCGTAAATCTTTATTAGTAACAAAATATCGTCGAGAACTATATATCTGTTATAAGGCTAGGGGTACAATTATAATCAATAATACAAATTATCGATGGAATCCAAGATTCTATTACAACTAGAGGCATTCCTCTACTCTTTTCAATCGTCCTTAAACCAATCGTCCTCCAAAAGTTCCCTTGCCATCGGCCTATCTCTCCAGTCCAACATCATAATTTTCCCAATAAATTCTTTATCTTTCTTGCAGACCTCGTTCTCCGTAGTCCTATAGAATGGCGTTGTTTTTGACTGTGGAATCTCTTGCATAAGATACAGTATAGCCTGTACAGTCTCCGGGCTCGCAATTTCTTCGTACTTGGCGGGGAATGGACCGAAGTATTGAAACTGCCTTTTCAGGACTTCGAGACCATACTCTTCATGTCCATACGAGACGGTGCGAGGGCGAAAAAGATTGAGATCACCTCCATATATAAGGCTAATAAGCTGCGAGAAAAGGTGTGAGATTAGCGCTTCATCAAATCATCTCCTCTAAAACGTAAACATACTACAACGCCGAACGACCAAATGTCTGTAGCTGTATTCCAAGGCGTTTCCATAATCACCTCGGGGCTGCTCCACATAGGTGCTCCCACAGGGATACCTTCTTTGGCGTACTTGGAAGATGCAGGGTATGTGCCGCCCAAATCGCCGAGCTGGACATCCGAGAACCGGATCTCGCCTTGTCTGTAATTCACGAAGATGTTGTCGAGTTTGACATCGTTATGGAAATCAACAAGAGTCAAACCAGAGCCTTGGGAAGTAATAGTTACCAGTATGTACATAATCCTCTTCGTGAAGGACATTTAATGCTTCAAGTATCCGTTTGGCAACGTAGCGCAGTTCTGTTCGGTTCAAAGTCTTCTTGATTGATGCGTTCAGTAGGTGGTCTTCGATATGTTTTAAAACGATTGTTGGAGGACTAGACGGCTCTTCGATTTCATCAATCAGTGGTCTTAAGTTGGGAGTTTTATTCTGGAAACGCTTTAGGACTTCTCGTTCGTTTTCTACTCGTGGATGACCCTGGACGGCCTTGATGACCACAATCTCCTCGGCGTGGTTGCTACTCGGGTAAGCTTCGTTCAGTAATTGGAAAGGGGTTCTCGAGAGTCTTAACCTACTTTGCAAACCAGACAGTGTCCTGAACTTTCTTCGTGATGATATACTTTCCCAATCTTCCGTTGAGGACTTGACCAGGTCGAAAAAGTGAAAGTGACATGAGAAACCTGACGACGAAATACGGAGGCAAGGTCTTTTTCGGGTACAATCAGAAGGGTGATGTTTTCTTATGCAACGTCTCTGTTGTTGGTAATTGTGAGCAGTGTTATTCATTCGAGCTCCGGTGAGCGCGTGTGACAATTTTGTGCCGTTTCCTGGCGGCATTTGCGCCGGTCATTCCCGACCCGACATTTCGGTACTCGCGCCAACTTTTTGAATCTCATTGGACCAGAACTGAGGCGGAGACAATCATATACCTAACTTATGACATTCCGCGCATAACCATGTGGGCGCTTACTCTTATGCTGATATTTCCTGTTTAGCTGTGATAAAGACATGACTTTCAGGCCAAAAGGTTTCAGGCTCCGCGCATATGAATATACCAAGGTTGGCTCCAACTGTCTTAGCCTTAATGCCTTCAGCGTAGCCGCCGGGCACGCGTTCGCAAGGGGCAAGGCTAGAGGGTATAAAAGTCTCACATTTATCGATCATGGTTCTTTAGAACATATATTATTATTCATTACTTGCTACTCATTCCTCACTGTTTGAAAAAGTCGATACGCTGTTACAGTTCCGCTATGTCGTTCAACAAGATCCTGGCCAAGAAAGTCATCGGTACGGCTATGAAAGACGGCGTATCGGTCAATCTCTCTGTTGGGACCGAGACATCATCCTGGGCTCGTCCCGATGTCGTTGCCGAGAAAGTGGGAGAGGTCTTGACTAGATGTCTAATAGGCTTAGCGAGTTCGCAGACAGCTCGGCGCCATTGTATAAAGCAGGAGGTAATAAGGTCTTTGGTTTCTTCGATGACGTTTCCGTTTGATTTGAAGTAGGTGGCGTGGAGTCCTGCGAATTGATACTGTTTTACTGGCTGTGCAGGTTTTTGCCGAATTCTGATAGGATGTGAGCGTCAAGCTGTTGCGATAACCCAGAATGATTTGGAGGTTGCATTTCAACTGCTGTGTTGGGTCCCAATCTAAGCGGCTGGACTTTAATCCAGGTTCAGATTAGGAGGAAGTTCGTCGATGATAGCCTTCAGTTCATCAAGAAGGGTAAGACCATATCTATAAACCCCAATTGTGAATTTATGGGCTGTCCACAAGTCCGGCCTTTGAAAACGGTGGAATCGAAAAAATAGATAGGAAAGGATTGGACTGTGTAGAAGGCTCTATCTACAACCGGTCCCCAGCCGGTAAGTCTTTGCGTTCGGGGTTCGTGTGATACTGAAAAAGCTATGGGTCTGTTATGTAATTCGAGTTCCTTGCCAGCAATGCCAGCAAGTCGAGAGAGTAAACCAAGGCTATGTACGCTCACGCCCATTGTGTCCGTTCTGGCGGTCAGCAATAACAAGCCTCGATGTGCCGCATTTCTTATCAGTGGAGAAAAAAAGGGAAATACATGTAGTAGGTTGATTTGTGATTAGACGGAAAAGTCGGGTCGTCCTTGATCAAGGGATGAAGCTTGTTGATGCGAGCTTCTGAAAGACCAGCTCTTCCAAAACCGACTGCATAGTCGGGTTGTGGTCGCGGATCAATGAGAGGATAAACGCGATCCCAAGCCTCGTTTACGCTCTCAGCAAACACTTGAAAGCGCATTTCCCTGATTTTCGCTAGTGTTTGTACTGAGGGGACGTACAGTCGACCGACATGTTGAATCACTCGTGACTCATCCCTCTCCGCAAAGTCTGTGATCGTAGCGCGATAGATATCTTCGCGTAAGAGTGAGTCTTCCGGAATGCGGCATTCAGTCTTGAGAAGACTTTGGCAAAATATATTGCTGTCGTTAGAGAAAGGAAGCTTCGACTCCAAAAGCACACCCATTGTGCGAAGAAGTACTTGGTAGCCTTTGTGAGCGTATGTAGCAGACTTTCCATCTTTTCACTTTTGATCGCTAGGCGTTACAGCACTGCTGGAAAAATCCGATCGTTTTCCTTCAGAGTGATGTAGAGGATCTCTTTTCTACAAGGGGAGGGAGACAGTATTAACGCTTCTCTAAGTCATTTCAGCATGCGTTGAATCGAATTTTGAATGTGAGATAAGCTAACTCTGCATCTGCCAGTTCCGCGTGGTCCTAATCCCCAGGTGTATCGTTGTTCGAGCGACGGGAAGGTTGCTGATGTACTTCGCCGAACTGTCAGCTTCTCTTCTCTCTGAGCGCTTGCCTCTGCTAAGATACGTTAGATCAAGCAATACCATCAAGGTAAGGTGACATACTCTGGTATCTTTGAATGCGCTGTCGAGGTTGCTTAGCTTGTACGTTGACCATGTTGATAGGAGTTGGACATGGATGTATGATTTGTCACGTGGGTCAAACGGACAGTTCCTTTCGAGTCGGAGTCGTGCCTTTCGAAAACATGTTTCAAACACTTTGTTCATCAGTCTGCTCTTGCTCATCAATGCCGACTCAACCAAGCCCTTTCCACCAACAATTCCAAGATCCTGCATACCATCCTGCATACCCACCGTTGCCGCTGGGAGCTTTCCTCCATTGTCAGAATAGGACTCAACGCCCTGCCACCCTGCGCCACTCTCTGTCAGGCCTCTAGAGGCACTGCGCTGAGGAGAGAAGACGGAAACTCCATGTTGGGATTGTCGATCGCCATTCCCGCCTTGTAGTTGTCTATCAGAGGCTGATGTGTATTCCATATCGTACCAAACTTGAAGTTGATGCACCATGCAAATGCACGTCTTCCAGTGCTGGTGCTCGTCCAAACTGCCGGTTTGGGAATTGAATCGCCCATGGCACTGTGTTTGCCAGCCTCTCGCCATGACCTATCAACGCATTGCATGTTGACAATTCCTGAAAAATGGACACACTGGTCCTTCGGCCTCCAAGAATGGCATGGTTCACCTAACGGCCCTTGTTGATTCTTCGAACGGCCTTGAGCAACGAATCGAGCAGAGCCTCATCGATCCTCAGTATATAAGCCCGATCAGACAGCTTCGGTCAGGCGCATTTGAACACTATAGTGGGTCACCAGTGCTAGTCCTGAGAGCTTCCACTTATGACTGCATGCAGTGGACATGGCTTTGACGTTGTTCTATCGTTCTTGGCAGTGAACTCGAAAAGGGCTCACATTTCATCAAGAAACGCAAACACCACCGTGCAACAGCAGATCTCGGAAGGTCGGCTTTGACAATCCAAGCTCAAAGTTCGCTACAACACCGAATCCGGGTGCTCCCCAAGAGGTTTGAGGTTGAAATGTTGCAGGTGGGCTCCGCGTAGTCTACTCTGAAACGCGACTGAAGCTTGGCCCATCCGTGTGCAAAGAATGCACAACGCGCGCAGCGTGTCGAATACGGGTCACTCTGCCTTCATTTGTATCTTCATACTTCTGGAACCAATGACATTTTTCCAGCGAGGCTACCCTGCGTTCCACCGCTGATCTGCCGTCAGCGCCGTTGGGTTATATCGTCAACTCGCCCAGGAATACTTCATGTCTATACATTCATACCTAGCCTTCTCAGCACAACTTCACCCAGCTTCTCCCTCCATCTTTCCCTCAATCATGGCTCAAGTCTTAGGTCGTGTGTCTGTTTCATAGGTTTGGACAATGCCGGCAATTTTATAAGATACTTTCGCGAGGTCTTGTGTCAATACTACATTCCTACATTGGGGCACACTGGCCCTGATTACAACTTTGAGAAGCTTGGATTTGGACTCTATGTGGCCCTTCTTTTCGCCTACCTCTGTTACTGCCCCGGTTTACATATGACCTTCCAACTCCCTGTATACCCCACCCCAGGTCATCCAGTGCGGCCTTGTCGTCTGTTGCTACAGAAATGTTTTCTCTTTTATACCTGGTATTGCCGTTCGCCCTCCACTTTTCGACAATATCTGCTGCGCCTACGAAGAGATTGGCTGCGGCAGCAGTTATCACTGCCGACTTTCCGGACCCTGCCCTCATCAGAATCCGGAATAGTTGGTACTCTTTTGGCACCACCAACGGCAAGAACAATATTCAGATTGCTCGCTCTGGAGACTTCGACAAGTGGACTGTTCTTGGGAAAGATGCGTTACCTAAGTTGCCAGCGTGGGCTTCGGGTCCTGTCTGGGCGCCTGATGTTGCTCAAAGGGTGAGCGCAAACAGTTCCAAACTATACAACATGCTAATACTTCTCAGGATGACGGCTCATTCGTGATGTACTACAGCGCAGCTCTCACACAATTTTCTGCCCATCACTGTGTAGGTGCGGCTTTCTCAGCTGACATCGAGGGCCCCTTTATTGCAGCAGACCGTCCATTGGTGTGTCCTGATCCTACTGCAAACGGCGCCAACCTCAATCCTCTCATCACCTCGCCTGGAGCTGGTGGTGCAATTGATGCTGCGGCGTTCAGAGATTCGGACGGTCAGCGGTATCTACTCTGGAAAGTGGACGGCAACTCGGTCGGATCAGGAGGAGTATGCGGTAACACCAATTCGCCTCAACGTCCCACGCCTATCATGCTTGTTGCCGTGGGGCCGGACGGCGTTACCCCGGAAGGAGATCCAATAGAACTGCTTGACCGTAGCGATAGCGATGGTCCACTTATTGAGGCGCCAAATTTGGTCCGCACAGGAGATGGAGGATATGTCTTGTTCTTCAGCTCGAATTGTTACACGACCCCTGGCTACGATGTAGCCTATGCGACATCAAAGACTCTACTAGGTCCATATATCAAAGCGCCCAACCCGTTGATTATGACTGGTACTCAGGGACTTTCGGCACCCGGAGGCGCGAGCATTGCGGCTGATGGACAACACATGGTTTTCCACGCCGACGTCGGAGAAGGAAGAGGCATGTTCACGACCACGATTTCAGGAGATGCAAGCGGCGACAACATCAAATTTTCATAACACTTTCTATTATTTCGCTTTATCTGTGTCAGTGGACGCGCCATCATCGCGAGGCCGTCGGGAACGAAGATCATACTTACTCGCATTTTCGCGGCGTTCGGGCATTTCCATTTCGGAAGAGGTATAAAAGCCTCCGTAAAACCATGCGAGGTCGGCCATTTGGTCTTGTTTAGGAAATTTAGATTCGATGGCTGGGATGGCCGTGTGATACCCTGTCGGATGTTTTATGTCGAATAGACAACTTTTTTGTAGATAGAAGACTGCCTAAGCTGTAGACGAAGAGCAACAAAATACAAGCATTTTGCTGTTATTCAGCCTCGATTATTCCGAGCGTGACTTTTGCCATTCATACTTCCAAGTACGAGCTTGCGGGATTCAACTCAACTCGCATACTGCAAACTGCAGAATAAATCGATGGCTGGTGACAAGCTCCCAATAACTCAGCCTCATATTACTCAAGGTATGTATACAGCCTTCCGAGTACAAAAAGGCCCAACCCATGTCCCGGAAACGATCTTTAACAAAAGTCAGGGTCCTTCCCCAGAGAGCAATAATGACGCTAAAGTGATATAACCCAGGATCATCTCATCCAAAAGCTTACTTACGCTTGAGCCTCCTATCCTTGTGTCGATCTTGCAACCTTTCTTGAGTCTCTCTCTAGCAGACTATGAAATCAAATGATCTGCTCGAGGCTGGGTGATGATGAGTTTCTAGGTTGTTCTTTGAGCTTGCCCCAGGTGATCTAGGGATGGAGAAGGATCTTGGGATGGTATGGTATAGTAAATAGTTGGTACCGAGTACGATGGGTAAGTTGATCTATTACACATGGATGGATATTGTGGCTTTTCTTTTACGGTTGTTTGAAGCGGGGGAGCAATTTTATTGAAACCTCTTTTGGCGCGCGTTAGATGGTTTCGACGAGGGAGAGATTTGGTGGCGCATACCACGATGGCATGGGTGATGGGAGCTGTTGTGTGATTTTTTCGTACGAGAAGGGATATGTACACCTGACGGACGTTGGATGCTGTTGCGGAGATAAAAGGGGGCTGGTAGAAAATAGGAGGATCGTGTTTATCTTGAGAGTCTTCCTCTATTCTACTATTACCTTCTGTTGTTTATCTTTGCATTATCCTCATCGATCGCGTCCTCTTTGTCTTCACCTACGATAACGACCATTCGCTTTGGAGCACGACTATCGTGGGTTGCATTCGCGATTTGTATCGCTTTCTCCATGTAGACTGAAAGGCTTTGCCAACTTGAAATGGCGCGCTGTCAAAGGGAAAGGGGGAAGAATGGTCAACGCCCCCAACTAATACCAGTAAACAGAGTAGCTGATTTGTAAGATATGATAAAATTCTAGAAATCGTTCATAGTACTCTCGTTGACCCAATAATTATTTGATAACGTGCTGACGCGTTTTGAGGAGCGGATCTTATCTTAGCGCATTACTTGAATATGGCTATTATGATGAGATATACATTATATATGTAATTAATGATAGCTAATTATAAGAAGGGTGACTATTACTATATAGCAGTCATCCTTTGTTAGCAAATATAAATAAGAATAGTATATTTGCGGTCTCCTTTGTCAAGTCTCCCCCTAAACGTAACACGTCTATATAAGAGAATTATTTACTAACTCCCCCTATTACTAGATCCTCCTTATTATCCTTTATTCTATTCCAGCTATACCGATATAGGTTCTAAGCAATAGTGCGCGTACGCCTTTAGTAAGAATATCGGCTATGTTTTCTATTGTATCTACTCGGATAGGGTTGATAGTATTATCTTCGACAAGTTCTCTAATCTTATAATATTTAACGTTAATATATTTACTTCTACTATAGAATTCGGCATTTCGTATAAGTTTGAGTACTGAATTATTGTCGATTTTAAGGGGGATAGCTTTAATATGGAATTCGATATCTAGTTTATTAATAAGACCTTTAATCTATACTGCTTCCCTTGTAGCCTTAGTAGTAGCGACGTATTCTACTTCAGTAGTTAATATCGAGATAGTTTTTTGTCTTTGTAAATACTATAAGATAAAAAAAGCTTTTAGAATAAAATACTATCCTATTGTTGATCGAAAAGTGTTTAGGTATCTAGCGTAGTCGCTATCGACGTATCCTTCCAAGGTTAATGGCGTAGCTTTCTTAACGGTTATTCCTAAGGTTTTCGTGCCTTTGAGGTATATATAGATTCGTTATACTACGTCGCTATAATATTAGTTCGGGTTAGATAAGAATCTTCTAGTAATACCTATAGTAAATACTATATCCGGTCTTGATATCTATATAGGATAAATGCATGATCCTACTTCAGATAGATATTTTTTAGTGAATTCCGATCTGGCTTTGTCGTCGGTGTTTGGTTCGGGAATAGTATTAATTAGGGTAACTACTATAGGAATATATTCGAGGTTATATTTTTTTAGTATTTATTTGATAGTAGTCTACTAGTAGATTTTAACGCTATCTTCTATCTATTTAATATTTATACTAAGGAAGTATACTTTATTATTATTATTAGTTATATCAAATACTTCAAACAGTTAATCTCTGAAGGTTTTAGCATTTTTATCGCAATCTATAAAGAGGTAGATATCGTCGACGTAGATAACGAGGAATATTCGAGCCGTTCCTTATTTCTAGATAAAAAGGTATAGGTCGTATATTGATGCCATCTATCCTAGTTTAGTTATTTCGGTTTTGAACTTGGTATACCATGTTCTCGATACTTATTTGAGTCTATATAAGGCTTTAACGAGTTTAAGTACTTTTCCTTATTCGTAAGGATAACCTAGTAGTACTCGCATATAGATATCTTCTTCAAGTTCGCTATTAAGGAAGGCGGTAACGACATCGAATTAGTAGCTTTTCTATCCGTAGTATACGGAGAGGGCGAGAAGTATTCTCTAGGTAGTTAGTTTCATTACTATAGCAAAGATTTCCGTGAAGTCGATTCCTTCGCGTTGTTGAAAACCGCGTACTACTATTCGTACTTTATAACGTTTTACCTTTCCGTCTGGTCTAAGTTTTCGCTTAAGTACCCATTTTAACGTAAGTACTTTACGGTTATATAGAAGTAAGGTTTCGATCTATATTCTATTAGCTACGAGACTATCGTATTTAGATTTAAATACTTTCCTCTAGTATAGTCCTTCTGATCCGTTGATAGCGATATAGTATAACTTTAGTAGTAGGGTATTAGTATAGTCGTAGTATAGTATAAAAGCTAGTTAATTATCTACGTAAGATCTAGATTCTTCTTTTGTCGGTCTTGACTTTTTCTTTTAACTTGGTTTATCTAGGAGGAGGTCGCTATCTAAGAGTTTATTAGATAAATCTTCGTATAGAGCTAGTAGTAATAGGGGGTTAGGGCGTTTCCTAGAATTTAATTTTATTTTCTTCTTTAGTTAAACTTTTTTGGGTTTTTTGTTTATGCCTAACTAGTAGGAGATTTATATAGTATATATATTATCTTAATCTTCGTCTTAATTTTTAAAATTATTATTATAGATCTAGAGAGTTATTACGTTTATTGGAGTTATTATTTTAAGGATTATTATTCTATATTAGGGTCTAATAGTATAGAGTTGAATATTATACTCGTATACTTTTACCTATAGCTATAGTATAATAGTAAGTTAGTCGATACTAAAATTATTTTCGTTATCAGCTAAGCCGATTATATTAGCGTTAAGGGTAATATACTCTAGCTTTCTCCTTTAGAATTTCAAAGAATTGATACTTAGTTATATCTAATATAAGGGTAGCTAAGCTTCGAAACTAAGTATAATAGCGTATAGTCCGCACTCTAGATTATTAGCTAGTATTAGTATAATTTCGAAACCGTTTGGGAAATCCGTTTCGATAGGATATCTAGTATTTAGGTTTAGATAGATATCGTGTCCTAGTTCGTAATAAGCGGGATTATTATCTTCTATAATATATACGTCCTTAAGAGTAAAAGATTTACTGAAATTGTTTACTTAATTAAACTTATAATAGTAGACCCCAATATTTATCGTAGCATTTTACTACTATATATATTTTGTATATAGCTCGCTATAATAGGCTTTTTATCGGGCGGTATATCTTATATATCTTTCTTCGTCCTCTTCGAGATTAGTCTAGTTATAGATTTTCTATTTCTTAAGTATTTACTAATCTTTAGATATATATATACAAAAACCTCGGTCGTTATATCGAGACTTAGGATCTATACTAACTTCTTAACAGGTATAACAAGGGAAAAGTCGATTATAAGGAGTAGATCTTAAGTAGTAGTTTCCGCATTTTAGGAGAGAACGAAAGTTTTATAGAAAATATATTTCGCTAGTATCGGTATAAGGTTTGCAAGGATATTATATAAAATTATATATACGTTTTACTTTTTAATATATATAGTAAGTATTTCTATAACGTTCCTAGTTTTATTATACTTTTTCTTTCCGTGTAAAATAGACACATACGATAGCTTCCTTTTTATAATAGACGTAGAAATCTATGATTTTCAGCTAAGTATAAACTAGTCCTATTTATCGATAACTTTCGTATATACCTAGTATAACTCTTGGTTTCACTACTAGTATACTCTTGATAGCTGGTTTTTTATATCGTAATTTAATTAGAATTAGAGATATATAGTAATTATCTTATTCTCCGCAATTCTATCTCTTCCTTAAGCATTTGAAGCAGGGGCGGTTACTATTATAATTAAGTTTATAGATAAAATAATATCTATATCTTATTAAATTGGGTTCGTAATTTTTTTAGTATATTTTTAGACGTCCTGAAAAGGGTAAGAATAGAATAATAGTATTTTCTATCTAGTTATTTCTATTATTATCGTTATTATCGTTATAATTAGATTATTCGAGGTCGTCGTTAATAGGTCTATCTTCTAGTATAATACGTCTAAGTTTTGATTTGTCGCGAGAGGCGAGTCTAGCGAAAAATTTCGACCTAATTGGGATATCGTAGTTAATAATTTCGCTATTATCGCTATCGTTATTATTTTCAACGGGAGGTAGAATAGTACGAGGGTTATATCTTATTTAACTTAGATTACTACTCGGGGACGGTAATTATATACTAAAACGTTCTCGAACTGGTGTAGATGGTTATTATCCTTAAATAGGGGCGTAAATAGATAAATCTTAAGGTTAATTATTACCGTTTTCATTATTATCTAAGAGAGAAGAAGAGTTATCGGATAATACTTTATTAATCGAAGGAGAAGTACTTGCTTAGCTAGAAGACTATTCGGCTGGATTATCGGGTATAGTAGGTAGGATAATTCTTTTGTCTCTAGGTTGTCCTGCTCCTAGATAAGGATTATAAGTACCTTCGCTATTATTAATACGTATTATAGATACTCTTTAAACGATCTTTTCGATATCATCCTAGATGCGTATAATAGATTTACTTTCTATACTAACATACCAGCCTATCTATCCTCGTACGTCGTGTAATTTTGTAAGCTTGGCTCGTTTTTCGATTAGGATTATAATAAACGTGCGGCTAGCCTAGATGTATTCGTTTTTAAGGTTTGGCTTAATACTATAGATAAGTTCGAAGGGAGTTTTCTTATAGTAATATACTCTTATTAGGGATCGATTTTTCTTCTAGATAGCATCTTAGATAGCTTCGATCTAGAGGTTTTCGGGTAGCGAGTTATCCCGTAGTAGTTCTTCCGTTTAAAGGATAATAATTCGCGTAATCTAGCTTCTAATAGATAAGGTGTTATCTTGGATCATGGCGGAGGCTCTTTCACGGACGGTTCGGTTGTTTCTCTTAGCGACTCCGTTTTGATTATATATATATAGAACAGTAACTTCTTCCTTAACGCCTTCCTCTTCGTAGTATAAGGTAATAGCTCCGCGTATAAACTCGTTATCCTATTAAGTACGTCTAATTTTATAATCGTAAGTAACTTCAATTCGTTTATAGAGTTTTTTCAGATAGTAGGCAATCTCGTCTCTAGAGTTAAAACGTGCTATCTAGGTATACCTAGAATAATCGTCTATAATGAAAAGAACGTATATAGTACTATCGTATCCTTCGATTAGATATAGTCCCTATATATTAATATAGATAAGTTCTCTAATTACTTTGTAGCGTCTTCGTATAGGACTTCGGGGAATAACAGCTAGAGCTCGGGTAGTAGTATAAATAGGGTAGAGAATTTTAACCTTTTCGTTAATTTATTTCTCTATAATATTTATTCCGATACTTTATCTAAGAAGGCGTTTCATCCTATCTAGGCTAAGATATCCTAGACGTCGATACTATTCCTAGATAGGGTTAGTAAAGTCGATCATAGCTGCAATCTTTTCGGGTTAAGATACGGGGCTAAACTAAAGGTAATAGAGTCTATTATCTTCCGTAGCGTATACAATTTCATCGTTATCTTGATCGAAGAAGCTTTTGGATTTTGAATTAAACGTTCCGTAGAGGTTTGCTTTATTATAAAATAGATTTATAGATAGGAGATTATATCTAGTATTAGGGGCGTAAGTAACGTCGGAGAGGGTAAGTACAATTTTATATCTATCTAAGTTAGTAGAGATAATCGATACGGTACCTCCTTCGGAGACGTGCAAAGATTTTATACTTACGGTACTAATAGTATAGTCTATATCTATAAAATAGGATTCGAGAAACTATTTCTTATAGTTAGTAATATAACTATTCGTACTACTATTACT